>RJWM01030312.1:0-23539 GCA_004363535.1 Dasyprocta punctata
CTTGCTGTTTCTCCGCTCCTAGTAGGCCTCCCACTGGAGCACGGGGTGAGAGGATTGTGTTGCTTCCTTGATGTTTCTCTGCTGCTGATAGGGCCCCTGCTGGCGCACAGGGGTGGGGACTGTGCTGTCATCCCACGGTCGTCCTCCCTATCCGGCTGCTACCAGGACCTCCAATGACTCCCGGGCACAGGGACACCCCCCGCCCCCCGCCTCTCTGCTGCTGACAGAACCTCCACCTGTGCTCGGGATGTGGAAACTGCATTGCTTCCCTGCTCTTTCTCCCCATCTGGCTGGCCCGCTGCCCCTGGTTTTCTTCTTTTTGCTGGATTCCTGAATTCTCTCTCTCCTTAGGCTTCAAGTCTCAGTTCAGATCTTTCCTGTGTGCATGGGACCTACCTCTCTTCTCTTCTTCCTCATCTTTCTATATTCCAGGGTCTGGATATCAATCTTGGAGAGGCTCTTTCTCTGTGGCTCACCGCTCCGCCATTTTCCTGAAGTCCTATGGTGTCATTTTTTCAGATATAATACTGATTTCTATGTTCTGCTCTGTAGAATATCAAAACTCTCAGACTTCTCATAACTCTTGCACTAGTACTACGAGGAAATAAGTGGGCATTGTTTCCCTCTCTTATTGATTATAAAACTGGCTCATATTGATTAGTGATTGGCTTAAAGTTGACCCTGGACTCACACCAAACCCCAATTCTGTGTTGTTCCATGGATTTTTCTCTATTATAATCTTTCTTGGTTCTGATCACATCCTTTTGTTGTACTCTCAGCCAGTTTATGCAATAGACTTGGTGGGTGAGAGTCCATATCTTTGTTTGCTTTCCTTTGTAGTCTCTGAATGAAAATGATTTTTAGAACCCAAAGAGATGAGACAAAGTCCTAGAGTGAGTGGCAAGGGATTGGTATTTTTAGGCAGCTGTCACCTCAGGTTTTAGCAGCTAGAATACTTGTGGCAGAGGTACATTAGATGCCTACTTTTTTAGGATTAGGGAAGATAACCTTTTTAAGTAGGTGGACCTTTTCTTAAATCATCCAGAGAACTAGGTACCCTTGCTTCTCACATTTTTCCTGACTGGTTGTGAGAGTGGCTGGATTAGGGTTCAGGTCTGGATGCCAGCAAGTCTGAGGGACAGCAGGACATCAGCAGGTTGGGTTCGGATGGTATATTTTGAATGGGTCATTGTATTCCACAGAGGGTTTAGAAGGAAGTAGTTTTCTTCACTTACCTCTGTGGCAGAAGAGACAAGAAACATTACAATATTATTATGAAATAGATGAGGGCAGCTTTGTTTCCCCTTCCTCTTTATTAAACACTAACACTCAAAGACCAAGGCTGGACTCAAACCAGGTTCAAATACATATTGCTTCTCTGTTGTCAGCTTTCTTAGTTGTGGTCCACATTCTCTTGTGATTGTTGGCTTGCGATATGTATTAGTGTGTGAGAAACACACAGAGAAACTATGAAGGTTAGGCATAATGATTCCATGAAAATATTTAGTAACCCATATGACATGGATCTAGATCAATTCAGTGACCACTGGCTGCATTGGTGGAACAAAACAGGGGCAGGTCTGGAGCCCTCCCCCATTGCTCTTTCAGCCACCAGCATGGAAGTGTTTCACTATTCTAACAGCTGGTGTAGACTGATCATTTCACCATGTGTCAGGAGAGTATCAGTTCTGCCTGAGATATTCAGTATCATTCACTAGTTTTGGACATGAAGACAGACAGACAGCCCCTAAAGAAATCTCTGTAATCAGAAGCTCCATTGGAATTAGGATGCATGTCTCAACTCCCCATCTATGACTCTGCTTCCTCTATTCAGTTATTCTACTTCTTCTACCTCAATTGGGTTAATATGAAGGGAATAAAGGCAAACATTCTATTGTACATTGGTGATTGACCACGAAAACTGCATTGTCTGAGTGCACAACTGGTCAGGCATCAAGACTGTCATTCAACAGTACACGCCCCCTTGCCAACCCCTCCAGTTTTAGTCTATAGCATTTCCAGATCCCAAGGGTGACCACGGAGGGAAGTCTTATTTTACAGTGGAAACAAAAGAGAATCCAGAGCCTCCAAAGAACTGGAGAGTAAGTAGAGTTTGTTATCACTTAAACTATAAGACAATTTCTCCATGTACTTTGTCTATAATTTTGGGAAGTGTCCCCAAATCCTGCCCCTCTCCAGATTATCTCATGGGTTTGTGGGATATGGAGAAAATTATGGCCAAGTTGGCTTTGGTTGGACTCTGCTCCCAAATTTATTACTGTGTGTAAGGTGTGTATCTTCCTTGATTCAAAAATCATGAATATTAACTCCTACCTTACAATGATAAGAAACTATTTTATTTATAAGCTGTAAAATGCTTTCTATATTATCTTTTCTAGCCTAACTCGAATTTCTGTAATTATACTTAGAGAATCCAGGAAATGTGATTTCCTTTGCCCACTTTCCTTTTCTCAGGAAAATCTGAATGGTGCAATTATAAGCAGATCGTAGTTTTGTTTTTCCAGATACAATACAGCAATTGTCAATTGTTTTTGAGATTTCATGAAAGCATTAAGTCTGGCAGATTTTCTGGCATTGAAGCAGAATTTTTAGTTCCTGGTAAACAATTCAAATCAGCTTCCTTGACCACTAAGGATAAATGTAATCATTTTGAGCAATGAGCTGAATTTGAAAACCTTCATAGAAATCTCCTGTTCTCAGTGACAACCGGGCAAATGACAGTGCAGGAAGAAAAACTGGGGTTGTCAGACCCTGTGCTTTAGTTGCTTGAATACAACACTGTTTGCTGTGCTGCCGATCCCCTTTTTTTTTGCTACGGGATACCAGGAAGGCTGCATGATGTAGTCATCTCTGAGCTGGTTAAAAGGTCATTTCACAAAGAGACATCGTGTGCCTGACTTCAGGGATCAAGTGCCTTGACATACTCCCCTCAATATCCCCCATTTATGGGTGAAGATAAAGAAATTCAGGTATATGTTGAATCATTCTGATGCTGAGGTGTCATACTAGACCCAGACACAGTTTTCTTTTCTCCCACTGTAGTTTTTTTTAAAGAACCTCACCCTCTCTGGAACCAACACTGGGAGGAGAGATGACGGGGCTTGGGCCTGCATCCCGCGGGGAAGAGTTGGAGGGAGGGAGAACACAGCTTGAAATATTGCAGCTCATTCATGGCAAGCAGGCAGTTCTCATAGTTGGGAAGACATTATTACCATTATTTTTTTCTGGATAGATACACAGGTTAAACCCAAACCCAGAAGTTGAACAACAGGAAAGTGGATTGCATTTCATAATCGAAGGATGAATTTCCATGATCCTGAGATCTTTCTGGGATGATGAATTTTCTGAGATTGGAAGGGAACAAAATAGTTACTTCTTTGTGATACTGTGGTAGATAGATTAGCGCATAAGAAAACTGAGGCAAGCTGACACTGCATCTGCGGGTCCTCTTAAATCAATAGGCATTGTGGGACTGTCATGAGCGTTTCCTGCTACCCTTTACCTCCCTCATGCAGTCTAAACACACATTGACTTGACCTAGGATCTTTTCTTCATTAACAACAAACAGGTGGCCTTGTTATTAGCTTTCAGGAGACCATCACACGAGACTAACTTGATCCCCAAGTGTACCCACCACGCATCTGCAAAGTTGGTTTAGAAGAAGGGAAAAGAACAGGAGTCCGAGTAAGGGGAGCAGGTGTGATGGCCCCCTCTCTCCTTGGCCAGTCGCCAGGGTCAGGGTTGGCTTGGGGATGGGTAGTGGGTAACGAGAGCTCCTCCTTCAGGTTGCCTCAGCCTCTGTCACTCAAGCAAACACTGAGCAATACCAGGAGGTGTAGCCAAGTGTAGCTGTTCCAAATAATGTGACAAATCAGGAAGAAGGCTTGAAAGGCCTGGCTAGGGAGATGAGGAAATAATTTCTCTTTGCTTCCTGTTCTAGGGTTCACATTTATGACTTGTTTTTAGCCTATCAGACAAAGATTAGTCAAATGACAGTTTTCAGTAATGTTTCCTTCCTTTTCATTCCACTTGGGCTATCTTTCATTTTTATCTCCTGAGAAATTAGATTGGATGTGGCAAGGGCATAAAACACACACAAAAAAAAGGGAAGTAGAAATTTTAAGTCTGAAATTGGAGCAGGCTGGATTAGGGAGGCTGGCACCTGGGGGAGTCTTTGGCATGGTGGTTGTGATCAAAGATTTTTCTCTGATGTAGGTGATTCCCAGAGAGTTTCTTCACCTAGGAGGGAACGCAGAGAGGTCTCATCAGATATGGGTTTGTGCCCTGCCAGGGCGGCTGCTCTCTGTTACCTGTGAGAAGTGTGCCCTGTCGTAATCCTTCTAAGAGAGGTTACAGGACACTACCAACCGAGCTAAGCACATCACCATGACTAAGGACATGCTCTTGGCATTGTACTCTGCCATGGCAAAGTCTCATTATCCATTTGATTGGCTGTGGGGTGCTGAGAGTAAGCATTTCTGGATGTGCCCACAAGGGTATTTCCAGGTGAGACTAGAATTGGAACCAGTGATTGCCTCAAAGAGGCTTCCCTCTCCCATGAGAGTGAACATCATGAAATCCACTGAGGGTCTGAATAGAACAACACGTGGAGGAAGGAAGGCTTCATCCCTTCAGCTTCCTGCCAGCCCATTTGAGCCCAGGCATCTCATCTCATCCCCTCCAGACATAGGTTCAGGATTTACCTCTGGAGCCTCTGGTTCTCAGCTTTTTGGACAGATATTGCATTGCATCAGTGGCCTTCTCAGACCTCAGCTTGCAGACAGCAGACGATGGGACTTCTTAGCCTTCCCGATCGCATGAATCGATCCCTCATAATCTCACTCCCTCTCTCCTTCTTTCTCCCCTCTGCTTTGCTCCTGACTTATACAACTTTATTACATAGCACATTGCTCAGTCCATAGACATACTCACATTCAACATAAATTATCACAATAGAAGCTGCAGAACCCAAGATAAGATAGACTCTGTCCAGGCGCAAGTTGGTTGTGGGTTTTGTGCCATGTGTCGTAGGAGTTGAGGGTTTGTCCTGCGCTGTGAGCACATTGACCAGGAGAACTCCCTCTTCCCACGGTAGTCATGACAGGAAACATCTCCAGGCCTTGCCTCGAGCTCCCTGGGGTTCAACATCACACCCCTCCCATCCACCCAGAGATGGGAATGAGTCTTCTGGGCTTGAAGTGTCTGTGTCTTGTGGTGGGATGGTCTCATACTTACCTACGCTTATCAATGCAGCTGGGCCCCCACTGAGTGCAGGACCAATAGTATCACCCTTTTCATTTTACTCTTTCCATATTCATGTCCTCACTTCTACCCCTCCATATATAGATGATTTTCTAGACTCTTTCTTAAAACCACTTCCTTGAGTATATGCTCAGCTCCTCAGTCTCTTTCTTGGTTTCTAATACTGTTTTTGACCCTGCCCTGCTTAACTCCAGTTCTCTGTCTATGCTGTGTCTGAACCCACATGTTTTAACGAAACCCCTATCATTGGAATGTGTGTGCCCCTCAACATTCATAAGCTAAGACCCCAACTCCAAGGCGATGCCATTAGGGTTGGGTCCTTTGGGAGTCGATTAGGTCAAGGAAGTGGAGCCCTCACAAATGGTCTCGGTGCCTTTACTAACAAAGCCCTAGTGAGACCCTCATTCCTTGCACCATGTGAGGGGACAGGAGGAGGACGTCATCTGTGTCTGCCCTCATCAGACATCCAATCTGCTGTCACCTTGGTCTGGGGCCTCCCAACCTCCAGAACTAAGAGAAATGAGTGCTCATTTATAAGCTGCACAGTTTACAGTCAGCAGCGTGAACAGACTAAGACAGAGAGTGAAGAACAATGACCCGCGTGGCTGATTCTGCTCACTGATCTCTAGTGGACCTGCAGTGCTGACTGGCAGTCAAGCTGTCATTCCCTACAAGGTTACTTCTATTATCCTTTAAAATGGTGTTGTGTATATTGTTGGTCTTCAAAGCTCCAACACCTCTTCCTCCATTCTTCCCTCCACTGGTAACCTCGATGCCTACTTCCTCTTCTGTGAAGTGTCTGTTCATTTCATGTGCAGTTTTTGAGTGGATCTTTTATTTTGGGAGAGTCCAATATTTTTGTGTTTTTTATATATTCTAGATATTCGCTCTTTGTGTGAGGAATAAGTATATTAACTTCTCTGAGTCCCAATTTCCTTATCAGTCAAATTTCAAAGGTAATAGTTCTTATGAAGTCTGGTCACAAACTACAGTGGATGTTCAAGTTTCAAACATTTTTCACAGCAAAAGACATATGGCTTCCCCTCAATCTGAACACACTTATCCTATCTTTCTTGCAGTTTTCTGAAGCAGTTATGGAAGTTTTCTTTCATGTCTTTAGTTGCTCTGTCATGGCTACTCTGATGTCCCAAGTGCATTAAAAGCATTTCCCTTTTGCTGTCATTTTGACTTTGGGGAAGAGCCAGGGACCTGTGGTGCCAGATCTGGTGAATGAGGTAGATGAGGACCACCATCATGTTTTTATGAGCCTGCCTTGCCATTGACTGGCAGCAGCACCTTTCACTGTATTGTTTTATAAAACCTGGTAAAGATGCTTATGAAAGAGAACTTCCAAAACTGCCTCAGCAGGTGGCAAGAACAATGAGATAAGTGTGTTGCAATTGATGGGGAGGATTTTGAAAGGGACTAATGGCAATGTGTTGTTTGCTGTAATAATTTTTTCATTTAAACATAACCACCTTCTTTGTAACTCTTAGTTTTTAAGAGAATTCAATGAGTTGCTGTTTAAAGGCTTCTTAGAGCATCAGTTGGTACATAACGAGCAGTAAATACTGCATAGCTGCTATTATCTTCCTAATAGCCACCCACACAGTCCTATTTGCCTGGAGTCCGGCTGTTATGCTTGGGATCTCTGTCTTCCCCCGCTTAGTCACATACCTAATCAACCCCTAGAGTCTGTCTCCTGGGGCCACTGTTTCTCTTGGCCTTTACTCTTACTATTTTGGTCAAAATTATGAAAATTTTCTATGCCACTGAAATAATTTCCAAGTCTGTGTCCCAGCATTCACTTTACCCCTATGCAAACCATTATACACCCGACTCCTGTGGTCATATTTCTAGAACTTGATTATTCACGGAACACATTTAAAGAGAAGTATTTGAAGGAACACGATCTGAAATACTCTGCCTTACAACTTTTCATCTAAGGAAATGCAAGTTTTGAATTTTGTTTGCCACAGCGATATGTTGTTGTGCTATTTATTTATTTATTTTTATTTAAGAGAAAAAAGACACATATAAGAAAGACAAAAAGCAAAGGAGACAAACAAATGACAACAGCAAATCCACAACAGCAATATTATAGGTTTACAAAACAAGATGATAGGAACTTGACAATGGTTGCAGTATTGCATATCATTACCTTCAACGTGGTTGTTTACATTAAAAGATATAGACATGTAAAATTGATCTGATCATGTGAGTATGAACTGATATTTCTCAGTAACTAATACATTCAGCAGTATAGACATTTTAGTTATCTTACATATATGTATGTACAGATTTATGTCTTTTTCCTTTTCCCTTCCTTCTTTCCTCCTTTTCCCTTTCCCAATTACTTTTGCTCTTTGAGCAGTTTCTTACTCTTACACTGTATTTATTTTAGATTTTGGATCATATATACCGTTTCAGTTTCTTACCCTAGAGAGACAATACTGTATTTACACATGTGAGTTTGATTTATCTCACTTATGAATATAGTCTCAAGTCCTGTCCATTTACTTATAAAAGTCTCAGTGCAATCTTTCTTGATAGCTGAGTAGTAATCCATTGTATAAAAATACCATCAGTGAGGAGATACCTCAAGAAGCTAGGATTAGAGATCCCATTCAACCCAGCTATCCCACTTCTGGGCATTTTCCCAGAAGAACTGAAAACATCATACCAAGTGATATTTGTGCACCCATGTTTGTAGCAACCCAATTTGTAATAGCCAGATCTTGGAAACAACCCAAGTGCCCATCAATCAAAGAATGGATAAAAAAGATGTGGTATTCATTCTGTTTGAAGTTCACATTGTCTGCAAACATAATAGTTACCCCTGCTTTTTTCTGGGTTCCTGTTGCATGGAGTATTGTTTTCCATCTTTTGATTTTTAATCTTTGAGCTTCCTTTTGAGTTAAATATGTTTCTTGTACATAGCATATTGTTAGATTTTGTTTCTTAACCCACTCTGCCAGTCTGTTCCTTTTTATTGGTGAGTTGAGACCATTTACATTGATTGATAGAACTCATATGTACTGACTCATCCCTGTTATGGTATCTTTCTGTGTTGCTGGTTTTCCACATTTTCTATTTGTTTGCCCTGCTTAGTGGTTTCCTTTTGTTGTTGTTCTTAGGATTGTAGCTATTTTTGTCTCTTTCTAGACTGTCTTTCAGTACTCTTTGTAGTGTTGGTTTGGTGGCCATAAGTTTCTTCAGATGTTCTTTCTCATGGAAGAATCTTATTTCTCCATCCACTTTTAAAGATAGTTTTGCAGGATACATCAATCTGGGTGAAAAGCTGTTTTCTTTCATGATTTGAAATACTTCACTCCAAGCTCTTCTTGACTTAAAGGTTTGTGTTGAGAAGTCTGCATGATTCTGATAGGCTTTCCTTCATAGGTGATCTGTTTCTTTTCTCTGACAGGTTTTAGTATTCTGTTCTTGTGCTGAATTCCTGATATCCTAATTATTATATGTCTGGGTGAAGATTTATTTTGGTTATTATTATTTGGGGTTCTATATGCATTATTTATGTGTATACCAGATTCTCTTCCCATGTTTGGAAAAGTTTCTGCTGTTATTTCTTCAAACAGTCTTCCCAGCTCATTTGTGTTGACCCCTCCTTTTTCACTCACACCTATCAGTCTTATATTATTTCTCTTTGAATCATCTTGCAGCTGTTGAATTGTTGTTTCCTAGTTCCTTGTTACTTTTAAGAGATCTTTTCTTTCATGATTGTAAGCTTCCATCCTGTATTCAGTGTCTGAGAGTCTATCTTCAGCTTCATTCAAGAGGTTTGTCTGCTTTAAATGGAATTTTTAATTTCCTGAATATCCCTTTGAATCTGTTTCATGCATTCTAATTCTCTTACGTTGTTCATTCAAGGTTTCCATCATTTTCTCATGTTCCTCTATTTTTTTATCTAGATCTTCTTTAGATACAAACATTTCTTTCATAATGTTTGTCATTTCATTTTTTTAGCTGAGAGATTATTTCTGATCTGATTCTTTTATTATGTTTTGTATTTCTTCTTTTAGTTGAGTTAGTATTTCTGTTCTAATTTCTTTTATAGCCTCATGAAGTTGTATCTTTACTTCAGTTGTCATCACCTCAGAGACTTTAGTTGTGGGACTCCTGACCTCTTCTGCATTTGCTTCTCCTGGATTTGTTCTGCTTGGATTGGAGACCAGAGACTGCCTTTTGCTTCTTTGTCTTGACATATTCCTGGGTTGTTCTGGACAAATGTGTACCAGGGATCTTGTAATTTCTCTAAAGTTAGACTGGTTCTTCTAGCCAGTGCTGATTGTGGATATCTGATGGTTACCACTGGGTGTGCTGTTACAGCGCTGTCTGCTGCCTTTCCCCAGCTGCCTCAGCTCCCCGATGTCTGGCACAGTGCGCAGGAGCAGGGCCGCCACCTGGGAACCTAGGCTGGTTATGTGCAATTCTTCCACTCTCACCCCTAGGGCGCATGTGGAGCCGTGGTCTCCAGACCAAGCCGGTCACCTGTCGGGACCCTTTGGGTCTCAGTCCAAGCAATTTCTGTGGGACTGTGCTGAACTAGGAGTGGCTCCAGTCCCAAAATGGCTGCCAGTCCCTCGCTTTCCCTTGTAGGGGGTTGGGGTTTGCTGCACTCACCATCAGCAAGTTTAGTCCTCCAGGTCTGCTCCCCGCCCACTGCTACTCTCCTCTAATGCTGTCTCTCTGGGCAGAGGCCTCTAGGGTCACCGCCACTGCTGCAGCACTTTAATTGCGCATCCCCAGGTTCCAGCAACTCCTTTCACAGAGTGGGTCCAGCTCTGGGCAGAGGCACCACCAGTCACTGCCTTCCTTGTTTGAGTGCTTCTTTTTACTCTTTCTGTGGGCTTCAATTCTTGCTTTAGATTCTTTCTGGGTCCAGAGGACCCGCCTCCCTCCTTCTTGTTTTCCCCATGTTGCTATATTCCAGCATCTGGATGGTATCTTTCAGGGAGGTTGTTTATCCTGCTGTTTGCCATTCTGCCATCTTGTCTCACCTCCTCAATAGCATTCTTGTACACAAAAAACAAACTCACTGAGAGAGAAATAAGGGAAGCCACAGCCTTCACTATAGCATCCAAAAAAAAAAAAATGAAATGCTTAGGAATTAATCTAACAAAGGAAGGAAAAAAATCTACTCAGTGAAAATTCCATTACTCTGAAAAAGGAAATTGAAGATTTCATAAAATGGAAAGATATTCCCTGTTCATGGATAGGAAGAACAAACATCATGAAAATGTCATTTTTCCAAAATTGTTATACAGATTTAATGCAATGAAAATACCATTTGTGTACCTCACAGAGCTAGAGAAATCATCCCTAAAATTCACCTGGAACCAGAAGAGACCTAGACTAGCAAAAGCAATTCTGGGCAACAAAGGTAAGGCAGGAGGCATCAGAATCCCTGACTTGAAACTATATTACAAAGCTATTGTGATAAAACCAGCATGGTACTGAAATCAAAACAGACCTGAAGATCAGTGGAATAGATTAGAAGATACAGCCACAACTACAAACACACACAGTCACCTCATTCTTTGACAAAGGGGCCAAACATGTACACTGGAAACAAGATAGCTTCTTTAATAAGTGGTGCTGGAAAAGCTGGCTTCTCATATGCCAAAAACTAAAACTAGATCCATGAATATCACCATGCATTAAACTAAAATTAAAATAGATTGAAGATCTAAATATTAAAACAGAAACACTAAATCTGCTGGAAGACAAAGTAGGTAGAAATGTTGAAGACATAGGAGTAGGCAGAGACTTCATGAACAGAAATCAAACTGCATGGGAAATACTTCCCAGAATGAACAACTGTAATCTCATCTTATTAAAAAGATTTTGCACTCCTCTCAAGAACCTGCCATGTTGGGTCAGAGAGGCTCCAACCAGAAGACAACTAGCCAGCCTTCCTTGTAAGGGGCACAATGCGTTCCAGGGAGAAAAAGTCAGCACCTCCCGTGAGCCTACCAGTGTGCAGGCTGAGAATCAAACACTCCCCCATCCTGTAAGCAACCTGCTGGTTTGGAGGACTGGCTAAGTTGATAACAAGTAAGGTACATAAAGCAACTAAGTTCTTGTATTGTTTGGTGGATTTTGCAGGCCTGGGGCCAGCAGTCTGAGCATCTCTTAGGAGGATGACAGTACGCAATGTAGCAAATATGGGGGATTTCCTTTTATCTTGTCTTTGAGGCCCAATATTGTTCTCACTGTTTTGCTTTATTCTGATTAATTGTTTTGCCTTGTTCAATGTTCTGTTTTAATTGGTTTTATTCTGTTTTGTTTTTGGTTTGATATTGCGATATTTGATGGAATGGACAACTATTGCGAGGATGAATAGATACACTAGAGTAGCTATTGTTTTCCTAGTATCCTGCTCTTAAGTTCTGTACCAGTTCTACTGCTTTGTTTTGATTGACTTTGTTCTGTTTTGTTTTGTTGGATTTTACTATCTTTAAATAAAATAAAAAAAAGGTTTTGCATGTCAAAGGAAATTTCCAACAGAGTGAAAAGGTAAAACCTGGAATTGGGAAAATACCTTAGCCAACTGTCCCTCAGACAAACGACTTCTATCTAGAACATATAAAGAATGAAAAAAAAAATCAGTCCCCCAAAACTCAAGGGCCAAACACAGAAAAGAGCATCTGAGATGAATACACACTTCTCAGAGGAAGACATACAAATGGAAAATAAATATATGAAAAATGCTCAGGGAAAAGGGGGAAAGAGAAAAGGGAAAAAGAAAAGATATAAATCTGTATATATGTATATGTAAGATAACTAAAATGAACACACTGCTGAATGTATTTGTTATTGAGAAAGAACAATTAATGCTCATATGATTAGATCAATTTTACATGTCTATATCTGTTAATGTAAGTAACCATTTTAAAGATAACGATATGCAATATTGCAACCATTGTCAAGTTTCTATCGTCCTGCTTTGTGAACCTGCAATGTTACTGTTGTGCATTTACTCTAGTCGTTTGTCTCTTTTGCTTGTTGATTTTGTTATATATGTCTTTTTTTTCTTCACTTAAATTAAAAAAAAAAAGAAAAATGCTCAACATCAGTGGTCATTTTGGAAATGCAAATTCAAACACACTGAGATTACATCTCACCCCAGAAAGAATGGCCAAGATCAAGAAATCAACCAATAACAAATGCTGGTGGGGCTGTGGGGAAAAAGGAACACTTCTCCAGTGTTGGTGGGAGTGTAAACTGGTACAACCACTGTGGAAGTCAGTGTGGGGATTCCTCAAAAAGGTAGGATTAGCGATTTAATTTGACCCAGATATCTTGTTTCTGGGCATTTTCCCAAAAGAATTGAAAGCATCATACCACAGTGCTGTATGTGCACCCATGTTTATAGCAACACAACTTGTGATAGCCAAATCTTGGAAACAAACTGAGTGCCCATCAACTGAAGAATGGATAAAAAAGATGTGGCATTTTTATACAATGCAGTACTACTCAGTTATCAAGAAAGATTGCACTGAGACTTTTATAAATAAATGGACACTACTTGATACCATACTTGTGAGTGAAAAAAATCAAACTCACATGTGTAAATACTACATTGTCTCCCTGGTGTAAGAAACCGAAAAAGTATACATGATCCTAAATCTAAAATAAATACTGTGTAACGGTAAGAAAGTGCTCCTATAGGAAAAGTAATTGCAATAAGGGAAAGGAGGAAAGAAGGAAGGGAAAAGGAAAAAGACATAAATTTGTGAGTATATATATATATATAGTATAGCTAAAATGAATATACTACTAAATGTATTAGCTATTGGAAAAGAACAGTTATTACTCATATGATTAGATCAGTTTTACATGTCTGTATCTGTTAATCTAAGCAACCTTTTGAAGGTAACGATATGCAATATTGTAGACATTGTCAACTTCCTATCATCTTGTTTTGTAAACCTATACTGTTATTGTGTTGGGTTTGTTGTTTGCTTGTCTCTTTTGCTTTTTTATTCCTGTCTTTTTCTCTCTTAAATTAAAAAAAGCCAATTAAAGCACCCAATGCCTGTGGAGCACATCAGTGTGCTCTAATGCCAATAAAAGATACCTTTTGAACAAACTTCTCAAGTACCTGTTGTATGCCTCATGGTGCGCTGCACTCAAAAACAGTCCCGGGAGCAAGGAGATGAACTGAAGCTGACTTCAAGACGACCCTCGTCCTGCGGGACCCAAAGCAAACTCAGGATGCAAATAATAAAATGAAGCTGGGCCTCTCTCTCTGGCTCCCCTGGCTCTCAGTGATGTCAGGTGTGGTGTATGGATACTTCCTTCGGCCTCCCCTTAGGCTCAACCGCATTTCCCCAAATCTGATCCTTTAGCCAGCCCATGGGTGATAAATTCAAGACAGCAGGTAAACATGGAAAGTACTTGTGCCCAGAGATCTGTCTCTTCCTCACGTCTATGGCAGTGCTCAGAGGAAACTCCCTAGAATTCTCCTCCCGTGGCGTTTCTTTCTTTTAGGATCTCAGCCCCAGGGGTGATTAGTGCAGCACAGGGGACTCTGCCTCCACCTGACCTATGGCTCCGCCTCAGCCACCCACCCACCCCCTTTTCTGCATTGGCCATGTGGCCAGCCCTCCGTGCTCGCTCCTCCTCACACCAGGGTCTGGCTCCACTTCCCCCACGAATGACCCCGTTTCCGCGCTTCTCCCCACCATAGGCCTGGAGAAGGCTGCTCCTGTTTACGCTTCTGGGTTCCTTTCTTCTTGTCCTCTCTTAAACCTGATCCGCAGACTCTCGCTAACACGCAACCACCAAAGCTGCTTCTGGACAGTCACCAGGGTCCTCCCCATTGCTGGGTCTGTGATTAGATCCTGGTTTCCGTCCTCTTTAACTGCTGGGCAAACACCCGCGTGACTGACAGCTCTACCAAAGTGGCATTCGGGATCCCTTTCCACCCTCGCTGACTTCTGCTTAACTCCTTGGAAGGTTCTTTACAACTCAGAACCTTGCTGACATTGAAATTGATAGGGATTCCATTTTTATCTTGTTCATGGGATTCCACACGGTGCCCAAGAGAGACACCTTTTATTTATATGAAATCTTTACCAGGGAATGATAGAATAGTAAGACTACTATGATCAGTAACACCTTCCCCTTACACAGGAATGAATGAATTTCCCTTCTTGATCTGGAAGGTTTTTAACCACAATGCACCCTAGTTTGAATTCATGACATGTCCTTAACAATTGTCTTGGCTCCTGTCTGGCATTAGACTTTTGACCTCTGTGGAAGACATGAAGAAATCACTGAAGAGAACAGGACTCTATCAGGGGAGAGCTTTGCAAACAACAGACGAGGTCACAGTGAGCCTCCAGGCACTGGGCAAGTCCTGCAGCTGCTGTGGTGGCTGCTACAAGCCCTGAAGGAATCGATTAAATACACAGATCATAAACCGGGTGAGAAAATGACTCCAACAACAGAGTAAGTGCATCATTGGTCACAGCTTTGTTTCATCCCCAAATCAACTCAGAATATCACACATTAGCCAGGGACTGACATTCAAGCCCTTCAAAGGTCCCAGAAGGAAAATCAGTTCAGTGAGCAAGCTCTGCATCAGGCTTGGCTGGGTTCACTCTATATGACAGTGTGGTTTTCTATACCCAAGTGATTAAGACGGGGTCGGGAGCTGCAGCTGACCACATGCTGAGTGGTACCCTCTCTCCCCCGTGAGCTGGGTTAACTGCGCCCACCTGAGCAGCCTTGGGTATAAAAGCACTCCAGCTTCCCAGTTCCTCTCAATTGCCTGTTGCCTGAGGAGGTCTCAGCCCCATGGCTAGCATCATGAAGGCTTTGCTCAGGCTAGAAGGACTGTTGCTGCTACTTATTTCCTTGATGTGGATTTGCTCTGGGCAAGAACCAGGTATCAGAGTGAACATGCACTGGGGGTGCTTGGGAGGAGTGATTTCTCAATAACTGGGAGTCCTAAGACTTTTGGTTGCTAGACTTTATCGTCCCATTCTACAGTTAGTACTTAGTACTTCTCACCAGTGCCATCTCCATGCCCCTAGGGCCCAGCAAACGCTGTGAAATGAATCCTGTACTCGAGTTGCTGTTATGTTCTCTGAGTTTTCCCAGAGTTAGTTTCTCTTCCTCACCCCCCACTTTTTCCTACTTGGAATTTCCCGGGAAGTCACCTGTGGGCCGATGGCTCTTCTACATGACTCTCTCTGAGTTACTCAACCACATATCCACAACTGGTCTCCCTACCCAATTGCCTCTCTTCCCATCGAGGTTATCAGGGTCATTTTTTCTTAAGCTACAACTCTGCACAATGCCTTTCTTAAACATTCCAGTGCTTCCCTTCAGCCAGGAAAGTGGGGCATAGACTGGCCTTCAGCATCCTACACAGACTGACCTCAGGCTGCCCTCAATTTCAGGTGTCCAATTGCTTCCCAGAGCACCCCTGAAAAGACATTTAGCGTGCTTGTTTCTCCAAGGGCTGGAAATTCAGTAACCTGGGCAATAGGGTGTTATAGGCCACAGAGATTTCAGATTCTATACAAATTCAGAGAGGAAGCAATGAGGAAGTTGTGTGCACGCTGGTGAAGTGGTTGTGTCTACAGCCATCCTGAAAGGAGAGGGGGGCAGGAGGTGAGGTGCTCCCACAGGAGGCTGCTGACCCGTCCCGGAGTGAGACGGCAGCACTTTGACCTGGGTACTGACTGTGTGGAAGTGAACAGGTGTGAGCTAAACTCGCAAAGAAAAAGTAAATAAATATGGGTAGAGTGGATGTGGGTATGGAAGGAAAGAAGGAATTGGAAATAAATTCTAAATTCTTTTGGCTTAGATATTGAATGGAGTGTGGAGAAAATACATGGGAAGTGGGGAAAATCGTGAGTTCTCTATTGAAAATGTCCATGTTAACAGGAATATTTGAAATATATTCTTCATATCTAGTAGCTCACCAGAGAGAGCTACTAAACCTCAGGAGAAGGGTCCATGCCAGGCAAGAATACATCTCGGTCTCCCAGGATAGTGTGGGGGATTCAGTCCTAGGAGGGACAAGACAGCATGACTCCTAGTCCCAGCACTGTCCTCCTTCTGTGACCCTGAGTCAATTTATTCTCCCCACAAAGTGACATCTGCTACCATGTGGCACACTGCTATGGATAAAGACTTAAAACATGGGCTCTGTCATCCAAGGGCTCAAGTTCTACAAAGATATCACACGTTAGGAGCCTTGACCGGAGAGAGAGCTCTGAAGATTTCTGAACACAGTGCTAGTTGATGGTGGCCACTGGGGGGCTGCTGGTGAGGACGGGAACTGTTAGTGCAGTAAGAAGAAGGGTAGCACTGTGGTCATCCTTCAAGTGGCCTACTCCTGCTCACATTTAAATTGTTCTTTAAGCTGGTTGTTTTCTCTTCTCTTCTAACAGTGTTGGTGTTATGCACCCGTTTTAATTTCCACGCTATTGCTAAAAGGACAATTTTTAGTGAAGATGAATTGGTAGAGCCTGAGGAGCTATCTCTAGGGACCGATTGTCCTGCTACATATGTGCACCTAGATGAGATTCATTTCGCTTATCCTGTCGGCCGCTGTGGAATTACAATGCTGGTAAGGGAAGCGACCTTTTTACCCAATGCCATCTGTAACATCTGAGGAAAGGTTGATTGATGTGTTATTATAATATGTTACAGGTGTTCCTGCCCAGAGGAGGAAACATGACTCTTTTAGTTGTTTTCATTTGCCCCTCAGAGAACTACTGTGTAGAAAACTATTGAGTAGGAAACTGAGCATCTAAGCAGATAAACTCCTTGATCTTTCTCTCAAGAAGCCCACAGCTTGTGGGGGTGGAGCAGGAGCCTCATGCATAGCATGATAAAGCAGCCACACTTGAGACTTTTCCCAGTAATGCTGTGAGATTGGTGCCATCTCCACGCCAAGAGGGAGGCATTGAGGCAAAAAGGCCAGCAGTGTGGGATTAGTACTTAGCAGAACCAAGTGTGCAGCTGCCTACCCTAATTGCTTTATTCTTAATGATGACAGCTCTGGGATAAGCAGAATGGAATGTATAAGAAGGGCAACAGAAATTTCCAGGGAGGTGCAGAGGAAAGAATGAGCTAGGAAGGTCTTGAGGTAAAACTCGTAATTCAAAAATATCGGAGAAAGCACACCAATCGTGTTTCTGCGGGCTGAGGTGCTACCAGGACACTGCATGGTCTTCTGCAACAAGGAGTTATCTGCCCTCGAATGCCCCTGGGGTCCAGGCTGGGAAACCCTGGTCTGAAATACTCAGCCACTTTCTCTTCTACACCCTTGTTCTACACGTCTTTCACCCAGAAGTTTAAATGCTTACAACAGAAACTGCCTATACTCTGACAATATGAAGGGATTTTATCCCTTGAAAATTGTCTTCTCTATCAGAAATCTTTTTAATAACTGAGTGAGACAAACCCCTTTCATCCCAGTGGAAGCAGATGGGTCATCACGTAGAACAGTGTGCAGCTGATCAGTTCATACTACAATTTCTTGATGCGAGAATCTCTTTGCAAGCAGGAATAAAAAAAGACACATATAATAATATGTGATATGATCACAGTAGCAGAAAGAAAAGCATAGAGGGCCAAGGTGTATTACATATAAATAGAGAAATTGCAATATGAATTTCCTGCAATCAGAGGAATTGTGTATCATTTATTGACCACCAAACACATTTCAAATATTCCTTATGTGAAGTATAAATTTTATGTTCAGAGAACTTAATTGGTTAGCCATCTTCCATTCCTGGCTGACTTACAAACCAAGCCATGGATTCACTTCTGCTCAACTTTCAGAGTATATGCTTCTCATCACTTTTAAGTAACTGCTTTCCTTTTTAAATGCCTAATGTTTTCAGAGATTTGGGAATGAGGAATAAAGGGAAAATAATATATTTCAATTCAGAAGTATTAGATAGATTTTTTTCCAAATCTCATAATAATTTTCTTGTCCTTTCAATCATCCTTACAAGAAAAAATTTCTCCTAAGTACCTGTAAAAGTCTTTGTTTCCTAAAATTCTGAGATAGCTAATAGTATACCTTCCCATGCAACTTGCCCTCACTTGCAAATTCTCAAAAGTCATGCATTGTGTGTTTTTCATTTATTTTATCATTAATAATTACTTTCTGCTTTGCTAGTTAATTGGAGTAGATATCTTGATCTCTACAGATGTGGAAGGAGCTAGTCTTTTTTTTATCTGAACATATGTTGTGACAAATGAATACATACAATTCTCTTTTCCCATTAGATGTACGCGGATACGATTGTCCTTCATTCTTGGCTCAATTACAAACCGAGGAATGGAGTAAATATTGTTACACATGAACTGGAGTGTACACTTCCCAGGTCAGTCCAAATATTCATTGGCTCCTCCCCTACACAGTAATAGCTTTTTGCTGAAATGTGTCATTACCAGAGACCTTGAAAACTCATGATCATTTTTATTTAGTTTCTCAGTCTTATAGTATGTTGGCCCATTAGTCAGAGGCCAAAACCCAGATCAAATGAATTAAGTGAAATTACAGAGGTGGGAAAACAACTTGATCTTTCTTTCTACTCCCCTGAGGAGTATGAAGACACATTGCCAACCGTTACACAATATCTATACAGGTTTCTTAAGTGTGCAAATTGGCTTTACTCTACACCATTCAAGGAGCTCTAAATTGTGCAGAAGAGTTGGGGTGGTGGAAGTGATCTGTTCCTCTCCCACATATTAATTTAATTCAGTAATAAATCACACAGGACACATAGCTTTTTGTTTTGTTTTGTTTTCCTTTTTGGTTTTAGTTAGCAAGGTGCTTTCGGTATTTATTTTCGTTAGTACGTGTCTGCCATACATAATGATTACACTCCTCGTGTGGAGCTGGTGCAGGTACATAACCCACCTCACCCCTTTCCCTCTCTTCTCTCCCTCTTCCTTCCATCTCTTAGCCCCCTTCCCTTTTGCAGTAACAAAGCCAGCTGGAAAAGGGGGCTTTCCATCTTCAGCTGGAACGCCTCCTTCCTTGAAGTCCACCCTGAAATGCATTTGTTGACCCTGGGACAAGTGGAGTTGTACAGTTGCAAGTTTCCCCTTGAAAGCATGAAACCTGCCCAGGAAGTCGGCCTCCCGGCCACAAGGCAGGCCAGAGTGTGCCCCTTAAAGGCAGTCGGGCTCCAAAAAGCCAGTCAGACTGAACTAGAAGGGACCAGTTCCTTCTTCCAAATTCACCATAGGCTATTCCCCTGAGAAGAAGTAAGGCAGAAGGCCTGGAGGAAGCAAAACTGTGCCTACCATGATTTCCTCTCTCCTGGAGAGTGGACCAAAATAAAAGGTCCTTCTCTGAAAAGTTTTTTTTAAAAATATTAAATATTGAGCCAGGAGTGGTGCATCCCTCTAATCCCAGCTGAGGCAGGAGGTTTCTGCAAGTTTGAGACCAGCCCGAGTACGAAGTGAGCTCCAGGTCAATCTGAAATGCATAGTAAGACCCTGTCTCAGAAAGACAAAAAAAAAAAATTAACTATCAAAGAACCCATTAAAATGAAAATTCTATGGTTTAAGCAGCAAGTATGTATTTTTATAAGCAAATTAGAATTAAATAAGGAAAAAATCAGAAGGCTCTCAAATCATAAATTTAGCTGGGTGCCAGCTGTTGAGCAAAGATGCTGTCTGCCCCTTGCTCATGTCAATAACAGTAGTTAAAGTCCTACTCTGCTGGCAATAGGTTTCAAAGAACTGTAGGCATTTGAATCCTCAGCATCAACTTGATACGAGGCTCTAATGTCATCTCTAATTAATGACTGAGGACATCAAATGATTTGCCAGCTTCCCACAGCTAAAGAGCCCAGGTTTATTTCAAGGCAAAGCAGCCTGACACATCACATAACAGTGCTCTGTCCTGTCACTGTGTGATGGTTAGTAAGCTCTGGTCCCTTATCCTCCTACCTGATGGGGCCATCTCTAATACACGCCTTTAATAAAAATGCTCACAGTCTTGGTAACCTACTAAGTAAATGTAAAGAGATTCTAGGAATGTCTTGTTTTAGACTCCTTACTACTTCCAAACAAGAATTTCTCCAACCCCCTGAATATCTTCTTGATACAGTATTTCTCAACTTAACCCAGCAGTTTCTGTGTCCATAATTTACGATCCCACAATGCAGGATGCGGTGAGAGGCTGATGCTATTGAACAACAGCAATACCGCTGTTATTCTTAAAGTAGTAAGCAGTGATAGTGTTAATTAACCTGTTAAATGTACATGAAGGTGGGACATCAAGGCTATTGACACTGAGGGCCCAGCCTGCAGCCCAAGGCTCACTTCTTTATCACAGTGCCAACACTGCAGTTAAACCAGAACACTGAGGTTTTACTTTATTATTTTATTTTGTTTTAAAAAGAAAAAAGAAAACAAAACAAAAAGCAATCAAACACACAAAGCAACAACAACAACAACAAAAGCCAATGACAACAGCAGCAAAGCAACAGTGATCCTCCTCCACCCCATGGTGACGTGGCAGAGAGGGCCCTGCGTGCTGGTGATGATGCCTGGGCCTGAAGTTCAATCCCAGGAATGACTGCTTTTCAGCCTTGGTGTTGCTGCTTCATTTTCTTTTTCTCTTTTTCTCTTCTGAAAGTGCCTCTGGCCCAACCACAGGCTCTCAAATATCTGCCCGCCTCGCCAAAAAACCTGTTTCTCACCCGGGGTTCTCGGCAAAACTCAGACTCTGCCAGAGTTGTGGTGAAACGCACTGCCTGGTTAACTGGGTAAGGAGTCCCACAAGGCCCACCTGTAATGTGCCAGACAGGGTATTTTATAACCAAAACAAAAACAAAATTCAAGCCAGTCGCAAACAGCTAAGGTGCAGCACCTCACCCCACCCCACCCCTCAGAGGCCTGGGAGGGCCGTGATTCTGGGGCAGAGGGGTACACAGAGGTATCTGGCCTTCTCTCTCTCTCTCTCTCATCCTTTCTGTCCCATGATATGCAGGATTGATTTGAGGAAGACTCTACTTTGTCAGTCTTAGAATTCTCCCCTTATCCTAGGATGCTTTTCCTTCAGTGTAAGATTTTCGTTTACACCGTTCAGACCTGGACATTTGAATCCAAAACTAATGCCTGTCACAGAAAGAGACATTGGTCTGGAGTTCTGGAGTCATCAGTTTCCACATCTTTCCCAAACGGACCAAATGTCTGGGGTTAGGAGGGTGTGAAGGAAACATATGGACAAAATCGCTTGAGTTTTATCCCTGGGTCTATTTCAAACATTACAGGACTTGTGTGTGTGTGTGTGTGTGTGTGTGTGTGTGTGTGTGTGTGTGTATGTGTTTGGGTGGGGTTTTTTGTTTTTGTTTTTTCTTCTCTTTTTCCCTTTTCCTATAATCTTTAGGAGATAGAATGTGTATTGGTCCCATCTGAAAGTCAGGATTATTTTAAGACTGTGTGAAGCTCATTTTTTAGAGCTGTACAAAGTTACCTGGCTCATTCCCATGCAGATGAGCCCAGGAAGAGCGCCCCGCCCTCCCACCCTGCATCCCTTCTTTTGAGCAATATCCCTGAAACTTGGGTTTCTATATAACAAATGTTGGCTGCTTATGGACTTTGTTTTTTCCACAGACAACAACTGTTGTGGGCCACACAAACAACAGTCATCTTAGCTGAGCTTTCTTCAGGCTTTCAAAAGCTTCTGCCTTTGGACCCTAAGTAGCAACAAAAAGTCACCTCGTTTAATTAGATGATATGGAGATTTTATTTTTATATACTGGAATGTTTTTAACTCATTTTAATCTACTGTAAACCCTTTTGTGATGCCTCTGAGAAGAGGCCATTTGTGGTTTTAAATAAAACTTGGCATATTTTATTGCAGGCCTATATTTATTGTGTTTCTAACTTAACTAAAACTGATTAAACCCTGAGTGGCTAGGCTGAGTTAGTTGGTAGATGGGAGTTTAGGATTGAGCTATCCAGCAGCTATGAAATACCCAACTATCGAAAACCGGTCCTAGCTGAATGCAGTACCAGAGATTGTAAGGTTACTTAGAAAGCACAGAGTAGACACTGAGAGCCACTGGGAGCAGAGAGAGCCCAGAATCATAGACTGGATGTCTACTTGGACCTTCCCTGTAATGTATTACATTACTCCACAATATAAGTTCAAGGAAGTAGATCTCAGCCTGTGTGGCATTTATTCACCTGTTATTTCATCAGACACTTCTGGGCGCTGTGAGCAACTCCCCTGCTCTTGGTCCCAAAGATTCTGTGTTAACTGGGCTCAGAAAACACTGGAAGTTGTGATCATATCTACCTATGCCTTTTAAGATTTGCTTCTGTCAAAATATTACTGTCACACTATACAAAATGATACTTGAAACAGAAACATCAGTGCTATGATTTCACATCTTAGTTGCATCGCCACAATACCACTTATTCAGTTAACTACTGTGATATATACTGAGAGATTACTAAACCCAATGTATTGGCTATTCCCAAGGCATACACGGGGCATAGATTAGGCATCCATCCTATTGGATAAGAAAGAAAACAGATTGGTTCAGAGCAGAAAGAATTGTTGTTGGTATAATCGCCCATACCGAGCTTGTTCAGTGCTGTTTAAGAAAAGTACTAGGAGTTACAGGTGCATCTGATATGACTTGGTGTCATTTGATAAGGACAATGAAGAAAGCATTTTTTTTTTTGTGGCACCGGGGATTGAACTGACAGCCTCACACTGGCCAGACAGGTGCTTAAGCCACTGAGCCAAACTCTCAGCCCTGGTTTTCTGAGGCAGGGTTGCACTATGTAGCTCAGGCTGGCCTTTCACTCACGTTGTAGCCCAAGCCAGCCTCGAACTCACAACGCTCCTCCTACCTCAGCCTCCTGAGTGCTGGGATTAAAGGCGTGCGCCATCATGCCTGGCTGAAGAAAGCATCTTAATCCTTAAGGACAGTGATGCTTTTAGCTAAAAGGGACAAGGAAGAGCATGACTGCACCCAGCAAAGAAAGCAACATGATCAGGAGACCTGAGGCCAGAGTGGGATTCCACACTGGCATACTGAAAGAACACCCACGTGACCAAAGGCTGGAGAAATTAGAAACAGCACAGAGATGGTATGCAAATTTTAACAGAGGCTGTGAAAAGAGTGGGGAACAGAGGCAGGGGTCAGGTGTTCATCTCGCTACCTCCTCCCAACATGCATCTCTCTGGTGGAGAACAACAGAGTGCACAGAGAGCTGTGTGAAC
>RJWM01030313.1:0-23558 GCA_004363535.1 Dasyprocta punctata
GCTGGGGCCAGTCGTCCCCCTCTCACACCCCCACACCTTTGGGCAGGAGGCCCTCCTCCCAGCCACTCCAGCATGGCTCCCCGGGGACCCATCTCCTGGGTTGTTAACCGCGTGGGCCTCAGCACTCCACCACTACTGGGCTGCTGTCCTATCCCTTCCTGGACCACGTGCTTCCCAGGGTAGGAGCTCTGCTCCAGGACATGCAGGCTGTGAGGGCCTCACCAGGAGGGCTCCGCATGTGGTGACGCGCACATTCGCCTCCCTTCTGCTCAGGCGCAGAAGTTAATGGCAGCAGTTCTTGCATCGGCAACTTCATACTAGCAGCAGGGTGTCCAGAGGGCAAACTGCACCCGAGAGCAGACAGACCAGAGCCCAGCTCCCCCGGGCGAATCCCCATCTGAGGCGGTGGCAGTGCTGACCCTGGGCTGCTTCGCAAGTGAGTCAGGCGTCGCACACCAAGTCGCACTGCAGCCCTGATCCCTGTCACACCCAGGTCTCTAAGAACAGTGTGACAAACACAGGGGCGTGGCTCAGCCCAAACCCACGTGCACGTGAGGGCCACGTCTCCAGCAGGATCTCAAACACTTGGCTAAGAAAGTTTAGTTCACAGGTTTCCTGCATGGGGAGGAGGCAGATGGTAAAAAGGTTTTGCTCAAGTGTGGATGTTTGAAATCAACAGTGCAGCCCCTGCCAGAGCCTGGGCGCTGTCACCCCCGGTGCAGAGGTTCAGACACTGCCGTTCTACCAGCAGCGAGGCCCAGTCCTGCTCTGCAAGGAGCGTTTTCCAGTTACTTGCTAACCATGCACTTCACAGCCCTCTGATAACACCCGGTTAATGTTTAATCCGAGAACACGGCCATCATTGCAGCCCAAGTCCCAAAGCCCAGGAGGGCGCACAGTCCGCGTCAGGACCAGAGATGTACAAACGTGCCCACTGCCTGTCCCGCCACACGCCATCTGCTCTGCACTGTGTCCTCCAGGCCGTCCCTGCAAACCACGTGCCTTCTCCTCGTCAGATGGGGGAATGTGCATGTGGGCTCCAGATTTGTCTGAGCACATGCAAGTGGCACCGGTGCTGTATTAAATGCCAACTCGCCTGGCGCCAGGTGCCCAGGCATATGGTCACGCTCCTCTTCTTCCAGGGGCTGCTGGAAAGACCAGCTTTGGGTTGCTAGACGGTGCCCTGCCCTTTGCTTGTCCTGTCAGTGTGGTCCCTCCTCCGGAAGGTGGGAATCCTGGGGACCCACCCAATGTCACGGGCCCTTCCTGCCAAGTGGCCTTCGACCTGAGTGCTGCTCTCCCTGGGCCTGCCCAGTCTGCTCACCCTGCAGGTGCTGCCAGGCTACCTGTGTCCTGCCCTCGGCAGAGACCCACTCATGTGACAATCACCCAAACCCGAAAGGTCATAGGCTACCCAGGAAACACGGTGGCCATCACATGGTGTCGCGTGGCCGCACTAACACGCCATGGGTCACCACACTCCCTTCACCGTGGGAAGAGGGGTGCAGGGCAAAGAAGGCAGCCCCAGGGCTCTGGGGTTTCCAGGCACGAGACCAGCAGGTCCCCAGGCTCTCAACATCACTGCCTCCTTCAGCCTCGCACTGGGTCCACGCACCCTGCACCCTCAGCCCAACACTCCTTCAAAGCAGCCTGAGGGCACCGCCTCTCCGTCAGCAAAGCCAGGGACCCGCTCACACCCTGCACTACTGTGCTGGTGGCACTCCTCTGTGGCCTGCACCCTCCCCTCCGGCACTCAAGCTCATCTCGTAACCATTCCTGTCCTCCCGGGAGTCCCGCCGACCCAGTGCCTGCTCACCACGACTCTAAGGGTAATGACAATTACAAGGAAGAACAGAGCTGTGGGTGTGGCTTAGCACGTGGGAGCTCCGAGGTTCCATCCCCTGCACGGAACAGAAGGAAACTGAGACAGACTCTCTGTCCCTGCAAGTTGCCCAAGTTCACACAAAGGTCGGGGCAGGGAAGGAGGCCCAGCGCAGGCCCTCCGGATCCTCAGTCCCTGAATGCAGCTGCTGCCCACAGCTGACTTTGGAGATCCTGAGATGGCCGAGCCTCAGGGATGCAACTCCTACCTCGGGGCCGGGGGACTCCTTCAGTCTTCCAGGGAGAAAAGAGCCGCAAGCCAGGCCACAAGCCAGGCCGGCCTGCCCCCATGCAACACAACCCACGCCCCTCTCCAGGCCTGGCCCCAGTGCCACGCCCCTCTCCAGGCCTGGCCCCAGTGCCCCACCCTCAAGCCCACTACCCAAGCTGGGAGGGGGCCTAGAACACCCCAGTGACCACCCCCCAGAACGGGACTCCCCTCCCAGCCCGGGGCTGTCCTCTCCACTGGGCAGCACTTTGCTTGGGTCAGCAACTGACTGTTCTCAGGCCCACAGAGGCCGGGCCTCACCCTCCGCCTGCCTCTCTCAGGGCTTCCCAGACCCCTGAGCACAGGGCCGGGCAAGGAAGGGCTGAAGGCGGGGTCACAGGTGCCTCTGGGCTCCTTCCCGCTCTTAGATGGTTTCAGCTTTGTGTTGTTTTTTCTCGCAGTGCTGTACAAGGGAAGTGCTGGTTGGCACAGGGTGGGTCAGGCCAGAGGGCCTGGACACGGGGAGGCCACTCCCTCCCGCGGGTGCTGCCACCCTGCACCTGCTCCTGCACTTCACGGGACTCTGCCGATGTCTCCAGTGTCAGCGGGTGGGGCTTAGTGGCAGTGCTTGCCCAGCGGGGTGTTAGGCCTGGCTTCTATCCCCAGCACCGAATAAACTACTAAATGCTGATGAAAGTTTGAGAATTCTTCATGAAGGCTAATCCCACCCTTCGTGGCTCAGCAGACATGGAGGGCATGGACACAGGGCCTTGAGCGGAGCCTGTGGAGGTGGTGTGGTCACTGCCTGCCCCTTGCTTCCTCCTGTGGCAGCTGTATCAGCTGCAGGAGGGAGGGGACCCTTCCAGAGAACAAAGTTGCCCAAGAGATGACTCACAGGCTGGTCTCCTGGGACCTCCCACAGAGAAGCAGAGGCCTGGGGGTCCTGCCAAGGGACCCAGGGTGACCTGCTGCTCTTCCTGCCCACCCCACCACAGTCCCAGGGCCCTCTTGGTGCCATGAGGTCCACATTCACATCTCCTGGCCTCTCCTCAACTCTGATCCAAACTCACTGTTTCAGACAGGTAGCTCAAGCTGGACACATGGCTTCCATCCAAGCTGTTCCTCTGCGGGTCTCCTCCAGGGACAAGGCCTTCAACCAACCTTTCAGCCCAAAGCCCTGAAGTCATCCTTGGTCTCTTCCCCTGTCTCACCCTATGTCTGAAGCCAGGGCAACCCCCTTCTCATCTCTCCCACTACCTTCTTCCCACAGTCCACCCTCCACCTTGCATGTCCAGTTCTGGTCCCCATAGTGCCGTAGGACCCCCCCCAGAACTCTTTTGAAACCTCACACCACTCTCATCGCACTTGGAGTAAAGGCCAAAGGTCAGGGTGCCTCTACAAATACAGTTGGATGAATCCATTCCTTATCAATACTTTAGAACCACCATTTAAAAACAAACAGATAACATCAAAGAACCCAATATACACATACAGAACCCAATATAACATCAAAGAACCCAATATACACATACAGCATTAAAACTACAGTAAAGGGTTGGTGATGTAGCTCAGTGCTTAAGGCTGGTGCGGTACTCACAAGGCTGGCATTAGATCCCAGAAATCCAATAATCAATCAACAAATCAATCAACCAATCAAACCACCAGAAAAGACTACCTTAACGCCATCAGAAGGGATGAATCAGAAAATCCAGGCCTCACGCATCGTGCAGGAAACTGCTCTTCCCCTGTGGGACCAACATCTGGCCAAAGGCACCACACACAGCGGGAGACTGGTACAAGTGGGCTCCAGCATGGTTCACATCCACCCCAAGCCACAAGGCCGCTCGGGGCAACAGTACTCGAGGAAACTCCAAACCAGACACTGCCCAGCTCCTTGGAGCGCTCTCAAGGCACACCCCTCTGCAGACCTGGTGGATCAGAGCCCCGGAGTGGGCCTCCACTGCCAAGGCCTGCCGAGCCTGGGGCCACCCCTTGAACTGCAGGGAGACACCTGGAGGGGCTGGGGTGTGGCTCAGTGGTGGGTGCTTTGGCGTTCAGCAAGGCCCGGCCCCACCCCCAGCATCATCACAAAATGAAACCGAAGATCTGTAGGGAAGATGGACAGCTGCCTGTGCATACATAGAAAATACAATTTTTTTTTTTAACTTTAAGGGAAACACAAGTGTGTGAGAGAGGAAAGAGCAAGCCATGCGGGGCCTTGCTGCACCATGAGCTGCATCCTGTGGTGGCCCTAGTGTGGACACGGGTGGTGACAGAACCAAACCGGGAAGTGGCTGCACCACACAACCCGAGACAGCACAGGGGCAGATTACTCAGAAAGTGGATGTGGTCCCCTGAAATGGCCAACAGGGCCCTCAGGCGGCAGGACAAGGGTGGAGTGAGCAGGACAGGGTGTTGCTGTGCTTGAGGAAGGTCCTTTTATTACTCCGTTTACTTCTCGCTTGCTCAATTCCCTGTGTGGCTACAGTGGAAATTACAGATCCAACCACACTGTGTTGGCAGAGCAGGGCTCACAAGTGGGCGAGGTGGTCAGAGCCCTCCAGGACACACTCCCTGCTCTAGGGATCCAGAGCTGGATGGAGGGTACCCACATTTGAACATCCCACCTTAAGCAGTACAAGTGCACAGCCAGGGATAGGTGAGGAAAGCCAGAAGACTGCCAACTTGGAGGGGAAGGGAGAGGGACAGGGGACCCTGCAGCGGGAGGCAGGGGCTCTGGAGTTGGGCAGAAAACACAGCATGTGCTTTGCAATCGTCATGCAGAGCACTGGGCCTGGCCAGGTGAGGGATGGCCTACTGGGTGTCGGGACAAAAGGCCATGTCCTAAAGGCTATGTGCCAGGGGTCACAGTCTGCAAGGTTGTGCAAGGCCAGCTGCAGAAGGAGATGCTGGGTCCCGGCTTTGTGTCACTCTGCTCTGGGACTGTTGCTGGCACAAGGCACACTTCATTGTGAAGCAAGCAGAAGTCGAGGCCCTGCCTCCCTGCCACGGCAGAGCGTTTGGGAGGCCTCGCACCGGCACCTTTGGTGAGCACGCAGGGAGCCCTTGCAGCTGGCCATCCCACCTGCCTCTCTCCTGTGCCTCCGCCTCCTCAGCCTGGCACCCCTGGCACTGGAGTGGAGGGGCAGTTTGCCCACAGGGAAGATGAGCAGAGACACGCTGACTTTGGGTTCGATGGACCAGTCTGTGGGGTTTGTGGTCGCATATCTCTGAAAGTTACTGCCTGCCATCCTGTGGAGGAACGGCCTCCACAGACGCTCCTGGCACATAACACCGCACCAGGACACAGGAGGGACGGTGAGCATGCCTGACTGGGGACTGTGCAGGTCTCCTCAAGAAATGACGTTCTGACTGCATGCAGCTGGAGGCAAGTCTGTGGGGAATTCTTATAACTAATGTATAAAATATATTAATATATAGGGGCTGGGAATATAGCTCAGCAGCACAGTTTCTGCCTGGCAAGTGCAAAGTCCTGAGTTCGATCACTGGTATGCCTCCCAAAACTAATATATAATAGAAAAACAATAGTTCTCAATTTGATGGCAATCCTAAAAATTTGATCCACATTACTAATAACAATTTTCTTAAACTGGTGTTAATAAATTCCAATCAGTCATGCTATAGGACAGACTGAGTTTATCTTTCTATTCCTTCTGTAGACAACTGAACAAGAGCTTGGGATATAGCTCAGTGGTACAGCACGCTTCCAACATGCCTGAGGCCCTGGGGTTCACTCTCAACACCAAAAAACTGAACCAACCAAAACCAAAACAATGTAAAAATATCACTTCATTCAAAGATGCAAGGGGTATAAAGCCCTCCCCAATATAAAAGCTGTACTAAGAAGACTGAGAAACAAAAAATGTTATTTTTATATTTTGTAATATTTTCAATTTTCATTACCATTTAAAAATGTACAGTGTGATTATTCTTATTCTAAATGAATGGCCTTTATATATTATTCGGATGTGTAATTTTGTGTTTTCTTAGAGAGGGTCTCTAAATTGTCTAAGCTTTTGGCCCCAGGAAGCCTGGATCCAGGAATCACTAAAACTATGACTCAGGATGTGAAAGCCCACACCATTAATACTGTTACTTGTACTGGAGGTGGGTGGGGCTGTGGCCACTGGCCTGGGAGGAGGTCCCTGAAATGTGGGTGGCTGGGACCAGTGGCAGGGATGACTCCAGAGGACCTGCAGGACCGGGTGGGGACACTGAGGAGGAAGGAAGGGGAGGACAGGGTGGTACCTCTCAGGAGGGGACAGTCATGGCAGCAGATGGCCCAGGTGCCTGCACTGGGAGGGGGACCAGGGCATGGACACTGATCTTTTGGGAGGCCCCCACCTTGGAGCATCAAGACCCCAGTGCTCGGCCTCAGGAGTAACTACCAAGCAAGAGCAGAGGGCCTGGTGCAGGCCAGAGGGCTTTGGGAGCCTGGCTCTTGTGTCAGACACGCCCTCAGTGCAGGCGGCTGGCGAAGGTCACCACTCCCTGCCTTTCCTCCTCACTGGGCTGTCTGGCTGAGGCTGTGTCTCCTCCAGGCAGCACCATGATTATTACACAAGCACTGTTTGGCTGAGCTGATCCTCTCTGCACAGGTGACAGCCACCTTGGGTGGCTTCTGTGCCAGCCACCTATGCCTGGGTTTCTCACTCAGCCACCATCTGGCAAGATGCCCAGAAGGAGCAGAGCCCAGGCTTTGGGACCAGATTCCTAAAGGCGGGATCTTTTTTTTTTTTTTTTTTTTTTTTTTGTGGCACCGGGGATTGAGCTCACAACCTCGCGCCTGCCTGACAGACGCGTAAGCCGCTGAGCCAAACCCCCGGCCCTAAAGGCGGGATCTTTAATTCATACCCCCTCTTTAACCAAGCTTTGCTATTTGGGGGGGCGGGAAGCTTTGCTATTATTGGAGAGCTGAAACGTCAGCCGGGAGCCTTCTCACTCCTGAGACCCTGGAGAGCCGGCCGCAGGGACTCGGCAGGCTGGGTCCGCGCAGCGCAGCACGTGCTCAGTGAGAACTCAGTCAAACTTTGTTTTTCCCAAGATGCGAATGTGAAAAGCGCAGAACCCCAGAACCTGACCCAAAGGGGCTCAGCTCGCAGGCAGCAAAAGGCCCGGGGCAACCTCAGGAAGCAGGGCGCACCTCTGGGCACCCTCTCCCGCGCGCACCCCTGGGTGCTCTTCCGGGGCCCCGCCCTCCAGGAAGACCCCTGGTGGCGCGTGGACTCGGCGCGTCCCGAAAGCGCTCTCGGACCTCTTAGCCAAAGAAACGCTGCCCGCCGGCGGGGACCGGAGGGAGCACAGGCCGCCGGTGCCGCTCGCTCACCTGTCCCGCGAGCCGGGCCAGCCGTATCGCCACCTCGAAGCACTCGTCCCACGGGCTCTCCGCCTCCCGGCTGCCCGCCTCCATCGCGGCCGCCAGCGCTCCTCACGCCGCTGTCCCCTCACACACAGCTGTCCCCTCACACGCCGCTGTCCCCTCACTCCACCGTCTCCTCACGCCGCTGCCCCCTCACTCCAGTCTCCTCACGCCGCTGCCCCCTCACACGCCGCTGTCCCCTCACTTCACCGTCTCCTCACTCCGCTGTGCCCCTCACACGCCGGTTGTAGACCTCAAGTACTCGCGCTCTTAACACCACCCGCAGGAAGCGTGCGGAGGCCCCGCCCAGGCCCCGGTCGCGAGCCAATGGCTGGCCCCGCTTAACACTTCTCGGCCCCGCCCAATTCCAGGCCCCGTCCCGCCTACTTTTGATGAACACCAATCGGCGCCGAGCTTTCTCTTCCACACCTTCTTCGGGAAGCCCTGCCCCGCGCCTGACTCCGGGTTTTAGCCCCGCCCATCCAGGTTGGTACAGATGAAGTCCCGCCCTTTGCGTGCCGACTCCGCCCCAGGCCCCGCCCCAGAGACAGGCGGGGTGGGGGGCAGGGGGTGGGGGACAGGGGGCGGGGAGGCGACCACCGGAGGGAGGACAGGGGTCCCTGGTGTGGACCCGGGGTGGGGACCGGGTTGGGAAGCTCCTGGCGGGATCCTGGGATGTAGTCCCTTGGCGCGGCCATGGGGGACACAAAACGCCCCGTGTATGGCCAGCGCCCCGTCCAGGTGAGCTTCGGGGGGCTGGTGACTGCTGGGGTGTGGTCCCCAAGCAAGGGGAGAACACTGTAGTGACAGCCCTGGATCAGGAACTGTTCAGAGCTGGGAGAGTACCCTGGCTTTCTATCACGAGGCGCTGACTGGGTTGCGAAGGCTGCTGCCCTGCTGACCAGTATCTGGGCCTGTTCCCCTGGGCATGTCCCCGCCCTGCTGGCCCCCTCCCATTGTTACTGGGGACTGAACCCAGGATCGTCTGTACAGGGCTACATCCCCAACCCTTTGTACTTTTTATTTTGAGACAAGATCTTGATAACGTATCCAGGCTTGGCCCAGACTTGATGATCCTCCTGCCTCAGCCTCCCAAAGTGCTGAGATCACAGGCATAAGCCACCGCACCCAGCTTCTACCTCGCCTTTTAGGGAAGTTGCTGACCCTCACAGATGTGTTCTGGAGTGCTGCGTCTAGGTCTGGGTGGACAGCAGGCGTCTGTGTAAGAAAGAGGCTTGGTGGGCTGCTTGTTGCGGCCTGGTGATGACTGCAGTTTTGGTGAGCGTCTGTGTTGACACACCTTGTGGAGAAAGGCTAGGTGACTGAGATTACTAGGGTGGAAGGCATCAGGAAAGCAGGTGGCCCTCCTGCCCCAGCCTGCCCTGCCCAGGCTCAGAGAAGGAAGCCTGCGGGCCCTGGCCCTGCCGTGTTCTTCACGTGTTCAGAGCAGACGTGGGCCGTTTGGAAACGCTAGGATGCTCTGAATGCTTCCTCCTAAAGTGAAATGTGTTCTGGGTCTGATCTCAGGCTCAGTTTCATTAGAGATAAAAGTGAGGAAGGCTAGAACTTCTCTTTGGCCCTCCGCCGGGGACTGTGACCACGTCTAGCTGCTCTTGTCTTTAGCTAAACTTTATTACTGGTCTTAGCCTACCTAAACATCTGCCAAAAAGCACCTTAATGACTTCCTGGTCTAACTGACACATATCCCGGGGCGGTGTTCTGTGTGTGTGTGTGTGTGTGTGTGTGTGTTTTACTGTCTGGGAGCTTGCAACCAGCCCGATTTTCCTAAATTACAGTACTGGCCTCTTTTTGTCTTTGTTGTGTCCCAGTTATAAATTGCCTTTCTTATCGCCTTCCCTTGACTGTCCCGTGGCCTTTGTAACTACGCTTGGATTCTTACTCACTGCTGGGCAGCTGCTGATGCTGGTGGGGGCTGCCACTCAGGCAGAGCTCCTGTGGGTGTACATGAAGCCTGGGTTCCCTCCCAGAGGCAAAAACAAGAACCAAAGGCTGCCCTGGTGCACCAGTACGGCCTGGGGGGGGGGGAGCACGGGCAGCAGACTGCATCCCCGTTGCCCTGGGAGATGCTCCCTCTTGGTATCCCTTCTGGAGAGAAGCTGAAGCTAAATAAGCAGACTGACTGGCAAAACTTTCTTTCCTCCTGACTCAGGTCTAGCCCCCCTGGTGACCCTGTTCTTGTTTTCTGGGGCGGAGGCATACCAGTTTGGGCATCGGACCTGCCTGTGATGCATTTCATCTCAGTAGAAACCCTGAGGCACCCAGAGAATGCCTGGCCATCCTTCACCTCAGTTCAGGGGCTGGGAGCCCCCTTTTGCCCCTGATTCCTGGGCTAATCCTAACCTCGGTGCGTGACATATTGGGAGAGGAGACTTTAAGGGGCTGATCCACTCAACGGTGGTGATGGGGGTCCTAATGGGGATTTGGACACAGAGAAAGACCCTGGGGGAAAGGTCACGTAGCACACAGTGAGGAGGCAGCCACGTGCAGGCCCAGGAGAAGCCAGCCCTGCCCACACCTTGGTCTTGGGTGCCCAACCCCCAGGACTCTGAGAAACTGCATTGCCGAGTATTGGCCTCTGAGCACTGAGTAGCCAGACCTTGGTCCGGTACCAGACTAGCATGAGCAGACACCAAGACAGCGCACTGTGCAGGGAAGCTGCGGACTGGCTGCTGACAGAGGCAGTGGGGACCCAGGAGGTTTGCTTTGTGCATCACCAGGCGACGGGCTGCTCGGAGCTCTTCCCAGCCAGAAGACTTGTCAGACATGCGGGGCTCTTACTGTGTCGGAGCGCAGTAGGCAAGCTGGCTCCGCTGCCCACCTTCAGGTCTGTGTGCCCAGGATCACTTGGGCACCACCACTTTGGACTAGGGCAAGCCAGACAGGAGAGGACCGGCGTGAATGCTGCGTTTACTCCACCCAGCCCTGAGCAAGACCCAGCAAAATGACCAAGAGTCCCAGCACAGTTGTGTTCCAGCAGAGTTACCTGTTTAAAAAATATTTTCCACAGATGATTTCAGGTCTCATTTATTTCCACTGAAAAAATCTGAGATAACTTATCCTGCCCCAGGAAATTCCCCGGGTCTTTCTGCCACTGAGGAAGGGTGACTGAGTCTCTGCCTCTCTCCTGCTGTGTGTCACCCTGTGCCAGATACTCCTGGAGGACTTGCAGGGCAGTGACCTGGCTTTCAAAACCACATAACTTTTCTGAACTGTTTCTTCTTTGTTTTGCCTTCCAGGCCCTCCTCAGGATCCCGCATTCTTCATAAATCCTGGAGATTATGAAATTGTCCTTCAATAATCAGTGCCATCTTTAATCTATTAAATTCTAACCTGCAAGACTGCAGTCCTCTGAAACAAATGTTGAATGTTTCAAACTCCATGCATCTGAAATTCTTCACAATGACATCAGTGGAGATTAACAGCGTGGGCCTATCGGATGGGCTTTCGCAACTTGCAGCCAGCTGGACGGACGGCGTGCACCTCCTCATGTGCCATAGCCGAGCTTCCTGTCTCGCCGGTCTGCCTCCCCGAGAGCGGAAAACTGCGCCTACTCTAGAAACTCAGACATGTGTCGACACACAATGCCAACTCTGCTGTAAGGGAAAACGAGGCAGTTTATTCTGCACCAAACACAGATGACGCAGGCAGGGAACAGAGTCGAGTTACCCTGAGAGCGTTCCAGAGAACGAGAAGTTGCAGTGACCTTTACTGGCAGAGAGAAAGGTAACCCTGAGTTGTTCCTTCAGGGATGCCCTGCCGGTTATGACCAGGCTGGTTAAGATAGAGCAGGCGAAGTCTGCCCTGTCTCTCGTGTTCTAGTGAGACGAGCAGTCGAGTCCCGGGTCTTCACCTACTCGTCATGAGACTATTAGGGCAGATAAAAATCACTGAAAGTCATGGCTTGTCTTCAGAAGGCCTGAGGTGGCCTCCCAGTGCTTGCTCATGTGGGCTCATCTGCCTGTGTTTCCTCTCTTGTTGGAAGCAGGAAGAAGTTGTTTGGTGCTCGCTTGAAGAATTCTACTGCAATAGCTTATTCAGTATTGTTTAATTTCACCCATGTTAGTTATTTTTCAGATGTTTCAGGTTCAAAATTCAGTCATTTCCACCTGGAGCTGCCTCTGTTCCAAGGTGGGTCCGTGTAAGGGGGCCTGGCTGTGGGAGAAGGCTTGCACCTTGGCCCTCGCCATGCCCTTTGCTGGCAGAGGCTGGGGTATGACCTGTTGGCCATTGTCCAGCTTTGGCCCAGCTCGGCTGGCCCCTCCAGAGCAGCCCCACTGTCTTGGTCCCTGCTCGTACTGCTCTGTTACTGGGCTGAGGTCCAAACTGCTCAGCACTCAGGAGCCACTACCCAGGAGACAAGTGCTGTTGGGAAGGAAGCTGAGGCAGAGAGCTGCATGTTTGCACCCTGCCTAGGCAGCTTAGACCTGTGTCAAATAAAAAATACAAAGGGCGAGGGAGTGGAGGGTGGGGCTCAGTGGTGTAGAGCCCCTAAAAAGAAAAGAAATGAATGGATGGTGAGGAAATTAGGGCTATTCAAGGGTAAGCTCCGAGAAGGTGGAGGGGAGATCGCCCCTGAAGTGTGGGTACAAAGCACTTATGTAGGGACGGGAAGGAGGACCCAGGATGGGGCAGGAAGACTGCAGGCTGAGCCGGGTTTCCCTGTTTAAGACACTCGTCTCCTTTTCCTCCGTCTCTGGCTGGAGCATCACAGGGGCCTGACTCAGGGACCAGCTCCCGTCTTTCTGTCGGCAGATGCATTTCCTTCTAGCCATGGCCATGCTTGGTGTCAGCTGAGACACAGAACTCAAGGATGAGGTGAGTGTTTCGGGTTCCGATGGAACCTGAAGGTCACCGATGTTTCAGGTGCTAGGAATTTAAAGAAAGATCATTTGGCAGTTGCCAACTTCGTTACTTGGGGGTGGCTTCTCTTTGGCATTTAGGGTGCTAGGTGAAAGAGCTGTAGGCCTCATGAGTCTGGGAGGCTCTCCTCCTCAGGGCCCACCATTCACCACACTGCTACCTCCACTGGAAAGAAAAGAACCAGGGGCAGGCTGCTTTCCAGGTCCATGGGGAGGTTCTCAGGCCCCAGAAGTGTCCAGAAAAGGTCAGCAGGCGCGACCGCCCCCTCCCCTCCTCTGCAGGATGCCTGAAGGATCTCTCTGGCTTTTCCACACTCCTGCTTCAGCCACCAGCCATCAGGGTTCTGGTCCATGGAGGGGACACACAGAGCCTCCGCCCCAGCCTAACCACCGCCAACATCACCCACCGCGCTTCATAGTATTTATTTTGTGGTGCTAGGGATTTAACCCAGGGCTTTGAACATGCAAGGCATGCACTCCTCACTTTCTTTTTCTAAAGACTTTAAAAGAGCAGTTTAGATTCACATCAAAGGGAAGAGAAAGGTACAAGATTTCTCACGTGCTTCCCCACACAGTGTCTGATTTTTCACAGCTTATTTTATCCTCCTGCTAGCAGAAGTCTGGGCTGCAGTGCTGCATGGAGCTGCCCTGTGACAGAACCCCTGTGATACAGTCCCTGTGATCCAGCCTCTGTGATACAGCCTCGATGGCAGAGTCCCTGTGATGGAGTCCCTGTGGTGGAGCCCCCTGTGATACAGCCTCTATGATGGAGCCCCCTGTGATAGAGCCCCTGTGATAGAGCCCCTGTGATAGAGCCCCTGTGATAGATCCCACCCAACTGGGGGTATTCTGGTTCTTGTTGCTCACATCAGAGGGGGCAGCTCATGAAATCTCTCTCTCTCTGTCTCTGTCTCTCTCTCTGGCTAGGAATGAAACTCAGGACCTGGCACATGATAAGTGTGTGCTCTACGACTGGGCTATACACGTAGCTTAAAATTCTTTCCAGCAGCTGGGCATGGTGTGCACACCTGTAGTCCCAGCACTTCGGGAAACTGAAGCACAAGGGTGGCAAGTTCAAGCCCAACCTGGGTAACACAGTGATTTAGTGAAAACTTGTCTAAAAGTAAAAACTAAAAAAGGGCTGGAGATGTAGCTCAGTGTTACAGCACCCCTAGGTTCAATCCCCAGCACAGAGGTGTGCGTGTGTGTACATGTGTAGGAAGGAAGGAGCGGGGAGATCAAGCAGGAGAGCATGGGTACCACATACCTTTCAGGTGTCTATGACTGGTAGAAGACAACTGGAGACACAGACCTCATTAGAAATTCCTGCTTCTGGTGGAAATCACTGCTGCCAAGCTGCATGTTTTCCTCCTCAAAAGGTGATTAGAGGAATTCACCCTTTCCGGGATCCAGCAGTGGCTGTGAGGGGCCAGGAAGGGAAACAAGAAGCCAGTTCACCCTTCCCATGAGCCAGTGGGCATGCGGGCTGGCAGAAAAAAAGGAATCCTCACTCCTTCCCAGTTAGCAACTGCTGATTTGGAGGATCACAGGCTGAGCTGACAGCAGCTGAGGTACAAAACAACTTAATTCTTGTATTGTTTGACTTTGCAGGCCTAAAGCTGGCAGTCTGAGCATCTATTTAGATGATAACAATATGCACCATAGCAGCAGGGATTTCCTCCTGTCTTGTTTTTGAAATCCAATATTGTTCTTGCTGTTTTGTTTTGTTCTGTTTTATTGTTTTGTTTTCTTCAGTGTTCTGATTGGTTTTACTCAGTTCTGTTTTGTTTGAGTTTATTACATCTGATGGTGCAGGCAATTTTGAAGATAACAAGAGGTACCATGGCAGCCATTGTTGATTTCCTATTATCCTATTTTGAAGTCTTGTGCCACTCTCACTGTTTTGTTTTGATTGGCTTTATTCTGTTTGGTTCAATTCTCTTTAAAATTTAAAAAAAGGTGATTAGAGGATTCCAATGAGACATATGCATTCTCCTTGTTTGTTCTCAAAAAGAAATCACAATCACACCAATACTGGAGCCTCTTCCACCAGGAGAGGGACCCAACGGTATGGGTCACCTTCTGGTCACTAAGTCAAAATTCCTAGCACCTGCAATGTAAGGACAGGTTTATGTGGCTCACAACTTTGAGGATTCAGCCCATGGTTCGCTGTTCTGAGGCAGGAACAGCATGACAGAGGGGCATGGTGGAGGCAAGCTGCTTACCCGGCGGTCAGGAATCAGAGAGAGAAGGGAGGAGCCAGGGACAAGGACTCACTTTCCAGGTCATGCCCCATGGCCCCCTTCTGACCCTTCAACAGCACATGCAGCTGTGAACTCACCAGTGAGCTAATCCACTGTTGACTACTGCACCCCATGAGCCAATGACCTCCCAAAGCACCCCCCCTGAACACAGGAGACTTTGAGGGGATGTTTTAGCTAGACTGTTACACAATTTAAGGGGGAAAACAAAATAAGCAAATTTCATATTTCTGTGTGGCTTTGTCCCCAAGCATGCAATTTGTTCATTTTTAAATGTATTTGCTTCTTCAGCAGGGAAAGCAAGGTTGCCAGTTACGTTCATCCCAGATTCCATCACAGCCTTGCATGCTGAGCACAAGCCCAGGAGAGACCTGAAGGAGTGGCAGTGAGGACAGACGGGGGACAATGTCAGGGTGCAGGATAGGTCAGGCGACATGGCGGGGGCAGCACAGTGACAGACGTCATCAGAACGGGCTTGGAAGTTGCTGTGCAGAGACACAGAATTCCATTGTGTGTCCTTGTCCCGTTGCTATGTGTCACAGTGGTCATTGTCATATCAGTGTGAGGAGGAGGAGGGGGAAGATAAGGTGGATTCCATTTAGTTCACAGGTCCAGGGGAGGCAGAAACCTCCCTTCCAGTGGTGCAGGTCAGCGGCAGAGCACTCATCCCACCCACGAGACCTTGGGTTCCCTCTTGGTACCTCAGGAAAGAAAGAAAAATCAAAACAAACAGAATGCCAAACACTGGGTCTTAGAAAGAGAAAGACCAAGACAGAAAGAAAGAGAGAAAAAAAAAAGAAAGAGAGAGAGAGAGAAACAAAAAGAAAAAGAAAAAGAAAGGGAGAAAGTCAGTTCCAGCTCCCCTCCTATTGTAATCCCAATGTTGAATATTGCAATCAAAGCATTGTAATCCCTTTTCTAATCTCCCTCACAATCTGGAAATTTATATTTGTAATTCCATTGAAATGTTATTGGAATACCAGCAAGTTAATTCCAATCTACCATCTCCAGTGCAACCCGCGGTGAGAGTAAAGACACCGAGACATATTCAAAGTTAAGGGCAGCCAGGGGGTCCTGAATCTGATCCAAGTGAGGATACATGGACAAAGGCCCTGACCCAAGGTCTCTCCCAGAATTTACTATCTTGTGAAGAAGGGGGTGGCTCGAGGATGAGTGATAGGGAAGATGGCGGGAACTATGTGAGCAACTTGAACTGGCTCGCCCGGTGGGAAGAAAAGCATCTTTGTAACATGCGTGGAGATATGCAGAAAGATCAGTCTGCATAACCTGAGTGGGCTGGCATATGAATGACTTTAGGAGTCTGTTGCTTAAGTTTCTGATATGTAAACTTCTAGTCTGGGAAGTCATACTCTCTTACGCTGAGGCTCCTACCAAGCTGACATTCCTGGAGCTGAGTGGCTCTGCCATCCCGCTGTGCTCAATCTTTTACAGAACGTATGATGCAAGTAAACAGGAAACTGTCAGGCTGGCCTCCAGGATTACATACCAGGACCTCAGCTGCCTTATTTGCATGGCTTAGAGCCGAATGAAGGGAGAAGGGAATAGCATAGCCTGCTCTGTACATATTAGCACATGGCAATAAGACTCAATTTAACTAACGTTGCAGCAATTGTTCTGTATCCTAGTGGAGTCGCTCAAATTGTCTCCTGCACCCTCCCTTGGGCAGGCCTCTGTCAGCCCCAGGAAAGCAGAGTTGAGGAGAGAAATACTAAAAGGATTAAGCTCATATCACCAATATCTCCATGTTAAGGAGTTACCTGTGTATGGTTGGTAGAATCTGGTATCTTAGGGTTTCTTACAGATTAGCTCTGTAATTCGAGCTAAAATATATAGTAGAAGTGATGATCTGAATTTGTTATTTTAAATTGAAGTTTTACTAAAGCATTTCAAATAAATCATGTGTTAAAACAGTTAAGCAACTTAAAGAGTCACTATATGCATCGGATTTATGTTTATAATGTTATTTCAAAATGTTGGAAAGGTTTTATTTGAGTGAGGTGATTGAAAAGTATTAAATATACAAAGGCAATCTAATATATTTGAGGGCACTTAAGAAAATTTGTAAGTAATAAAGTTACAATAAAAATCACTTTAAAAAGTTATTGTTAAAGTTTGCCAAAATATGAATTAAGTTAAGCTAAAAACTCAATGAATCAACTACTAGCTTGTTGTTTTGTTTGATTTGTTTTGAGATAGGGTCTCACTGCACAGTCTAGGCTGGCCTTGAACTCATTATGTAGCACAGATTGGCCTAGAACTTCACTGATCCTCCTGCCTCAGCCTCCCGAGTGCTGGGATTACAAGCATGCACTATCACACTACACCAAGCTTAGAAATGGTATTTTTAACTCCTTTGAAAATGAGATTAGACATTGCCAAACTAGTTGAGTAAGGTTAATTTGCTTTAAATGAATAAAAAAGAATGCAAATGAGAATTAAAAAAAATAGTAGGGATGCTTTTGTTCAGCAATGATTTCTTACTTAAACCAAAGTATTGCTTTGGATCAACTTGTTCTCAGCCAAATAGTTTTGGATCAAACCGTCAGCCACACAGTGCAGGTTAGGGCGTCCAGGCGGCGAGATCAGGGCAGGATGAGAGTTTCTAGAAGCCGGATCTGAACCCTGCCTGGGCCAAAGGGGCTCTGTGTGAGCTTCCTGCGGGGACACGGGGCAGCAGCGTGGCAGGACCTGCGTGGGTGGGATCTGCTGGCCACCCCTCCAGCCCACTCCGTGGCCACCCGCAGGCTGTCTCTGGCCCAGAGCTGCCTTTGACTGATAACAAGGCTGGGATGCCCGAGTCCCGCAGCTCCGGTGACTGTCCCCTGTCAGCTGCCGCTGTCCTCTGTGGAAAGGTCACAGCAGGGGCAGCAGCCCCAGACCTGCTGAGCACCCTGATACTCAGGCCTGCTCAGGGTGAGCACGATGGCACCTTGGTCCCAGACCAGTGTGGAGGGCTGTGAGGATGCGGGTGGCACCGTGCGCTGGGCGTGTGGCTTCTCCTCCGCTCTCTTCAGCTACCCGGTGAGGCCGGTGCTCATCCTGCTGCAGCCTTTCCTTCCCACCTGGCCCCCACATCCTGAACCTCCCTCCAAGTCCCCAGCACCCCACATCAAGTCCCATTGGCTGATGCCAGAAGGAGTCAGTCCGGTCACTCACTCCGCGCTCCCGTCTGGGCCTGTTTCCCGATTCTCCCGCTTTTGACTGCTTCCTCCCCTTGGCTGAGGCCTGTCGTGGTCTGACCCCTTGCGTCCCCCTCTAATCACCATTCCTGCTGTCCCGTTTGCCTCAGTCTGTCTACCTGCCATCTGTCCTCTGTGTACTGCGTCCCCGCCTCCAGCTGTCCTGCCAGTGTCCCTGCGTCATCTGAGAGCTGCATGCCACGGATGCAGTAGCAGTTTCTCAAGTCCTCCTCTGCTTCTTGCCAAGGGCGCTTCTCCCTGGCCCTCAGGGCACGGTCTCCCCGGGGCAAACCTTCCTGCAGCCCCACAGCTCCTGGCCAGGCTCTGGTGGCAATGCTGGCTCCTGCCCCAGCTCCACCATGGCCTGGGTGCACGTAGGCACCTCAGCTGGACTCAGCTGCATTTTCTGGGGGGCCTGAGGTGCATGGGGTGAAGGGTGTGCCCTGGGGGCTGCGTGCACAGGGCCAAAAGCCCAGGATGTACGTGGACCCGAGATCCCGCCTTGCTCTCTCCTTCATTCCCAAGCAGGGAAACTCGTCCCTCTGGGGTCCCTTGCAATGTTGGGACAGGGCCTTTGTGGTCTGCACTCGGGGTATTCCCAGCCACCGTGAGAGAGGCCAGGGCAGCTGCTGAAGGATCCACAGTGCCCTGGGCACCCGCTCTGAGGAACACAGGGCCCCACGATCCTGTTCTGCTGCAGCCCTGCTTGAGAGACCGCTGTGGGCCGCACTTCTCTGAGGCATCTTCCAGACAGGACCTGGTCCTTTACGGAGGTGGCTCTGCCGGCACTGCCAGGGCTGGGGTGTGGCAAGTGTCCCCCAGTTCAGAGTAGGATCTGTAGCCCAGGCTCAGCAGCTCCTCCTGCCCCGAGCACTCCCGGGCCCGCAGCACACCAGGCAGACCCCGCTGCACCAGGGGAGTGGCCACGGGGGAGGCCTCCATACGGCAACCTTGGAGACATCTGGTGAGCCTCACTCGGGCTCGGGGTGAACTGTGGCGTGTCCAGCAGGGAGTCCAGACGCACAAGTTTGTTAGCCTTGAGTCGCACAGGAAAATAAAGGAGCACAAAGACGTGTGCAAGAGCATTCAGCACGCAGAGCGGCCGCTTTCCAAGCACACTCGAGCCAGCGGAAGCCTCTGAATTTCACTGGCAGCACTCTGCGATGGTCAGGAACAAAACGTTCCCACACCCCTGTGTTCAGAGGCTCCCAGACGGGTCTGGGCGCAGAGTGCAGTGCATGCGCTCACAGCCGAAAGTGGTTTTTTGAGACAAGGTCCTGCCATGTAGCCGAGGCTGGCCTGGAGCTCATGGAGGTTCTCCTGCCTCGGCCTTCCGCGTGTCAGGATTACAGGCATGTGCCACCACACCTGGCTGATTATTTTCTTTTTAGTGCTTGACTTGTCATCGAGTAGCCCCTGGCAGCTGTCTCCTTGCAGTCGTGAACTGTCCTGCAGGTTTTATAACAAGCAAGCAGTTACGTCTGGCTGCTTTATTTTCCTCCTCTAAGTCACAGAATCGGCTGCTGTGAATAGACACAGCTAAGGGAGACGCTGCTCCAGGCCGCTTGATCTTTATTTTAGTTAAACAGTTTATTTATTTTTTGAGATGGTCATGCTAGGTAGTGCAGGCTGGCCTCAAACCTGTGGTGATCCTCCCGCCTCAGCCTTCTGGGTGCTGGGATTACAGGTGTGCACCACCACTCTTGGCTTGATTTGGATCACTTCAACAAATGTCATGTGCTATGGCTGGGCTGCCGCAGGTTCCTGTGCTGAAGGCATGGGTTGCAATAGAGCGGGATCGAAAGTGGTAGGAGAGTTGAGAGGTGGGGGGAATCATGGGGACCAGCACTCTGGGGAGAGGCCGATGCCTGCCTCTAGGCAGTGTGTTAGGTTCCAGGACAGGGTTGATTACCTAGAGACAGGCTGTTCATGCCTCTGGAATCCCAGCTACTTGGGAGGCTGAGGCAGGAGGAGCCCGAGTTCAAGACCAGCCTGGACAATTTAGCACAAACTCATCTGTAAATAGGTAAACAAATGGCCCTCATGTCCTCTGTTGCCACATGATCTGTCCCACAGGAATCCACCCGAGGCCTGTCAGATGCTGCCCCAGGGCCACAGGAGTTGAATAAACCTCTTTACATTATAAAGCACCCAGGCCTGAGCAGTTTGTTAGAGCAACGTGAAAGGGCAGCGTGGGTTTCCAATCACGTGTCTGCTTCAGCTCTGAGCGAATTCTCTGGCTGAGAAGCTTGTTCAGTGCTCCACCCTGTTCTCTGACCTCTGGTCTCTCTTCCCTGGACATCCAGCGTCTTCCTGAACACTTTAGCGAGTTGTGACAATGCGACATCTCCATTCAGTCAGGTCACAGTGTCCAGCCTTTCTCCTGCACAGCGCATGCCTGCTAAGAACTTTGTGCCAGGGAGGTCCCCTTTTCTCATTAGCCACTGCCCCTCGCAAACCAGCACACTCATCAGAAGGTAGAGTTTGAGGGGTCACCACTGGTAACCCCACAGCAAGGTGTCTGCCAGTGCCCCCAGCCTGCATCCTACTTCCCGGGCGTCAGTGACACAGGCTAACGTTGCACACACGCCAAGCTACAATTTGGTCTCCGTCTCTGTCTCTTTCCCCTTTCTAATCAACACAAAGCATTGGTTGAGAATTTCATGTGAGTGCCCCGCATGGCTGTCCACTGCCCTGGAAGCAGGCTGTGAGCAGAAGGGCCCATGTGCAGGCTCTGAGGTCACACCTCCCAGCTCCCCAGCTCTGCCTGGAGGGGCGGCTGCTGCTGCCCTGATCACCGCCCGGCTGGGCTCTTGGGCTCTTCCCTCTGAGAGGCCTCCTGCCGTCCCAGGCCCTGGCCCAGCCTGGCCCCTCTCCGGGCAGCCCAGGCCTTGACGTGGCTCCCGTGAGCTTTACTCGCAGGGACTTGGGGACATCGTTTTGTCCACTGTGACTGGGAACCCAGGGACCTCACCTCCTGCTCTGCTTCACAGGACGGACTTGCGGTGACGGGACGCTGTGCGCAGGCGTGATGGCCGCGCTGTGACTGGTGCTTTTGGGGTGCCGGGCTGCACCTCCTGCCCTTGGGGATGGTGTGGGGCCGGAGGGCGAGGCTTCGCCACGGCAGAGTGAAACGTGGGCTCTCCCGCTTTCCTTCTGGATGTCCAGAGCTGAGCCAACGTCCTCAGGGCCTGGCTCTGCGCTGCACTGTTGTCTTCCTGACGGCGCTGCTGTCACACAAGACATCCAAGGCTGAGGTCAATCACTGACATTTCTAAAGAGTATGGTGACCCCACTGCACAAGTCACCTGCAGCCTGCGGGCTGGACGTGGCCCTGGCCCTGGCCCTGGCCCTGGCCCCGGCCCTGGCCCCAGGCAACCCCTGTATTGTGACATAAGAGAGGCTTCCGGGAACAAGCATGGGTGGCAAAGGAAACCCAGAGACTCTGGGGCTCCTGAGTCTCTCTGTGGGAGCCTCGGTGGATCTCAAGGCGCCCAGGTACGTGTGGGGAGCCAGGCATGGGGCAGCCTCAGCCAGCTGGCTGGGAGCAGTGGCCCTGCCACAGCGCCTCTGCTCCACGGGGTCAGGATGCCCACAGTAACTGATGTGCTTCTTCCCACGGGCCTTGGTCAGGACAACCGCTCAGGTCACACTCGGCCACCACACTCCTGCAGAGCGCTCTGCCTTTGCATTGCATACACCCCGTCCCCGTCCGCTGGAAGAACACGGTGCCACGTCCGATGTCATAACCTGCTGCTCCACCACAGGCAGTGCTCCCTCCGTCCTAACCCCAGTGAGGATCTTCAGTTCAGAAGAAACTTTACTATGGTGCTCAACTTGGAATTGATTTTATTTTTTGCATGGCTGGGGACCACCCAGTGCTGACCACTGAGCCCCCAGCCCGTCCCATCAGTCTCTGCATCAGCACCTGTCGTGGCTGTGTCTCGGTGTCCCCCAGAGCCTCGTGTGGTCACAGGCGGGGCTTTCTCAGAGGTGGCTGTGTCCAGAGTGTGTGACGCTGGGATGGATTCATGGCGCAGGGATCAAGGGCACTAGGGCTAAGGGTGTGAGCGCTGCCCGCGCCGAGTAGCCTGGATAAGGCAAAAGGGACAGAAAGAGCTGCGGGTGGCCCTTGTTGCTTTGCTACCTTCTGCCCGCCATGGACCATTTCTCCTCTGTGAGGCCAGCCTGCCTTGGAGCCAGCTGAGCACCGACAGAAACCTCCACAAACCGTGAGCTAAATAAACCTTTCCCCGTCTAACTGTGTGTGTCAGGTATTTTGTCTCAGCAACGAGAAAAGCAACTAAGACACATCCCTCCTAAGTCGTGACTGTCTGAAGCTTCTCTTTGGACAATTTTAGAGATTGTGAGAGCTAAATTCTCCCCAACCTTACTAAGAGGTTTTTAATTATAGATATTTCTACCTGTTTAATGACTATGCAGACTTATGACCCACCTTTTTCTTTGTACAGTTCTGTACATCTTGTTTGTAGAGTGTCAATGTCTTTTTTTACATCGTACACCTTATTTTATTTATTTATTTTTTGCGGCACCAGGGATTGAACTCACAACCTTGCGCCTGGCAGACAGGCACTTAAGTCACTGAGCCAAACTCCTGGCCCTGGTTTTTTGAGGCAGGGTCACACTTGTATAGCTCAGGTCGGCCTTGTGCTCGCGTTGTACCCCCAGCCAGCCTCGAACTCACAACGCTCCTCCTACCTCAGCCTCCCAAGTGCTAGGATTAAAGGCGTGTGCCACCACGCCTGGCCGTACACCTTATTTATACAGTACTGTAGTTTTTGCTGATTGTGTTGTACAGCATGGTGATTTAATGTTCTGTTATACATTATAGCAATTCATGTGAAAATTGTGCAAATAAAAGCAAAGTCATCAGGTCAGAGTTTCCTTTGACCATCGCTTTGCTGTGAATATCATAATGTATGTACCATAGACGATTTCTCATTTAGCAACCAATTTGTTTAGCAGCCTCACTGCGGGATCAGAACTTGGTTGTTAAATGAGGATTGTCTGTACTTATTTTTTATTTTTTGGACCTAAAATCTTCGAATTCTTGCACGTTAGCGTTAACAATGGCCTTTATAGTAGAAGTCGACTTTTGCCAGACCCGAAGCCCACACTGGGCTCGTTTTCTTCTCCACGTGTTAAGTGTGCTTACTTCCCCACCTGGCGACCGCTCCGAGTCTCGGGCGGGCAGGCGGCTCAGTGTGGAGTGCGTGCTGCTCGTTTAGCAGGTGCCGGGGGTCATTTGCTGATGACACCAAAACAAAAAAAGCCTGTGGCTTTGCTCTGGTGTTTGGGTGTGTCTTTGCAGCATGCTTTCGTTGTCTGTAGAAATGCTATTCTACTTCTCATTCTCTTTTAATTTCTGGTAACTTTGCCTCATTTCTGGCCTGATGCCTCATTTCTTTGCTAGTGCTTTTTTCTTTCTTTCTTTTTGCACTCTGGGCCTTCACGCTGAGCTACATTCAAAGCCCTTTCAAATTTGATTATGTAGTGAAAAAATGAAAGAAAATAACATTTTAAATTTTGAGACAGGGTCTTGCTAAGTTGCTAAATTGTTTAGGTCGGGCTTGACCTTTTGATCCTCCTGCCTCAGCCTCCCAGAGTGCTGAGATGACAGGACTGTACCCAGTGCCTAATGCTGATTCTTACCACTATTATTCCTGAACACCTAAAAGGAGGCAGAGTGCAGGAGTTTTTGCAACTTCACTTCGTGTCTTGGTCTGT
>RJWM01030314.1:0-23541 GCA_004363535.1 Dasyprocta punctata
TCTTCAGTGAAATCAAAAGGGAAGCAAGTTTCCCTAACTCATTCCTGGGAACAAATATTACCCTAATAGCAAAACCAGAGAAAGACCCAAACAAGAAAGAATATTACAGGCCAATCTCCCTAATGAACATAGACGAAAAAATCCTCAATAAAATACTGACAAATAGAATACAGCAAGTTATCAGAAAGATTATACACCATGATCAAGTGGGATTCATCCCAGGAATGCAGGGATGGTTCAACATACGGAAATCAATACATGTAATACACCATATCAACTGGGCCAAGGACAAGAACCACATGATCATCTCAATAGATGCAGAAAAAGCTTCCGAAAAAATCCAACACCCATGCATGATAAAAACCCTACAGAAAATCGGAATAGATGGTCTACCTCAGCCTGATAAAAGCCACACATCATAAACCAACAGCGAACATCTTACTGAATGGAGAAAAACTGAAAACTTTCAACCTAAAATCAGGAACAAGACAAGGATGTCCATTTCATCACTCCTATTCAATATAGTTCTGGAAATATTAGCCAGAGCAATTAGACAAGAGAAAGAAATAAAGGGAATAAGGATAGGAAAGGAAGAAATGAAATTATCATTATTTGCAGACGATATGATACTCTACATAGAAGACCCCCAAAAATCCATTAGAAGAATTTAGAAGTAATAACTAAATTTAGTCATGTAACTGGATACAAGGTGAACACTCAAAAATGAATAGCATTCCTGTACACAAACAACAAAGTCACTGAGAGAGAAATAAGGGAAACCACACCCTTCACTATAACGTCCAAAAAATTGAAATACTTAGAAATCAGTCTAACAAAGGAAGTAAAAGATCTATACAGTGAAAATTACATTACTCTAAAGAAGGAAATCAAAGAAGATTTCAGAAAATAGAAAGATATCCCATGTTCATGGATAGGAAGAACAAACATCGTGAAAATGGCCATTCTCCCAAAATTATTATACAGATTTAATGCAATCCCTATCCAGTACCACTTGCCTACCTCACAAAGCTAGAGAAAGCATTCCTGAAATTCATCTGGAACCAGAAAAAACCTAGAATAGCAAAGGCAATTCTGGGCAACAAAGCGAAGGCAGGAGGCATGACAACCCCCAACTTGAAACTATACTACAAAGCTACTGTGATAAAATCAGCATGGTACTACAATCACAACAGACCTGAAGATCAATGGAATAGATTAGAAGATACAGCCACAACTACAAACACAGTTAGCCACCTCATCTTTGACAAAGGGGCCAAAAATGTACATTGGAAGAAAGACAGCCTCTTTAACAAATGGTGCTGGAAAAATAACTTTCTATATGTCGTAAACTAAAACTAGATCCATGCCTATCACCATGCACTAAAATAAAGTCAAAATGGATCAAAGATCTGAATATTAAAACAGTGACACTAAACTTACTAGAAGACAGAGTAGGTAAAAATCTCGATGACATAGGAATAGGCAGAGAGTTCATAAACAAAAATCAGATTGCACGGGAAACACTCCCCAGAATCAACACCTGGGATCTCATCCTACTAAAAAGCTTTTGCATGTCAAAGGAAATCTCCAATAGAGTGAAAAGAAAACCCACGAACTGTGAAAATATCCTAGCCAATTGTCCATCAGGCAAAGGACTTCTATCTAAAACATACAAAGAATTAAAAGAAATCAGGCCCCTAAAATTCAAGGACCCAATCCCAAAATGGGCATCTGAGATGAATACACACTTCTCAGAGAAGCAAATACAAATGGCAAATAAATATATGAAAAAATGTTCAACATCAATGGTCATTCGGGAAATGCAAATTAAAACAACACTGAGATACCATGTCACTCCTGAAAGAATGGCCAAGATTAAAACAACAACCAACAACAAATGCTGGAGGGGTTGTGGGGAAAAAGGAACTCTTCTCCACTTTTGGTGAGAGTGTAGACTGGTGCATCCACTGTGGAAGTTAGTGTGGAGATTCCTCAAGAAGCTAGGATTCGAGATCCCATTCAACCCAGCTATCCCTCTTCTGGGCTTTTTCCAAGAAGAATTGAAAACATCATACCACAGTGGTATCTGTGCACCCATGTTTATAGCAACCCAATTTGTAATAGCCAGATTTGGAAACAACCCAAGTGCCCATCAATCAAAGAATGGATAAAAAAGATGTGGTATTTTTATACAATGGAGTACTACTCAGCTATTAAGAAAGATTGCATTGAGACTTTTATAAGTAAATGGTCACGACTTGAGACCATACTCATAAGTGAGATAAATCAAACCCACATGTGTAAATACCATATTGTCTCTCTAGTGTAAGAAACAGAAAAGTGTATATGATCCAAAATCTATAATAAATACTTTGTAAGGGTAAAAAACAGCTCGGCACATGCACCGATCAGGACTAAACATGGACTGCCTTCCGGGCTCCTGAACCCAGGACCTTGGAGGAGAACGAGAGGGGCTCCTCGCAGGACCCCCACCCGGCCCGAGCAGCACCGGCGCACGGGCTTGGAATCAGGGACAACACTCCCCCCCCCCATCAGCAACCTGCTGTTTCAGAGGTCTGGCTAAATTGATAGCAACCAAGGAACATCAACCAACTTTTGTAGATTCGGCCAGGCCTCTGGTCAGCCACCCAAGCATCACTTTACAGGGGGCAATGTAGCAAGTATTGGGGATTCTCTTCTGTCTCGTCTTCTATTATTAATAAAATATTTTAAAAAAACAGCTCAAAGAGCAAAAGTAATTGGGAAGGGAAAAGGTGGAAAGAGAAAGGGAAAGAGGAAAAGATATTAACCTGTATATATGTATATGTAAGATAACTAAAATGAACACACTGCTGAATGTATTCATTATTGAGAAAGAACAATTGATACTCATATGATTAGATCAATTTTACATGTCTATATCTGTTAACGTAAGTAACCCTTTTAAAGATAACGATATGCAATATTGCAACTATTGTCAAGTTTCTATCATCTGGTTTTGTAAACCTGCAATGTTACTGTTGTGCATTTACTCTAGTCATTTGTTTGTCTCTTTCACTTGTTGTCTTTGTTTTATATATCTTTTTTTCTTCTTTTTCTTCTCTTAAAAAAAAAGAAGTCTAGAGAGGTAAACTGAGGCAAGGGGGAAAGAAAATAAATACATTAGAACAAAAATATAGGTAAAAGAGAAAAAAAGAAAAGGAAAGAAATAAGCAAAGAAAGAAGAAAAATAAAATAAATTCCTCTGGTGTCCCACTGAGAACCCAAAAGTACTGCATAACACTGCCACATCTGCAGTAGGATTTGTGTTGCATGTGAAGTTGATGATGGCCTCCATTATGGAGTCCTAGGCTCAGAGTCTTCAGCCTGTACTTTCTGTATGTTCCTTAGCTGCCTGTCTCCTTACCCTGCTTTTCTCAGCATCTCTTTCCTCATTGCCACCCTGCTTTCAGACAGAGATGGGTGCCATTCCCAGTCCTGTGCACCTTTGGCTCCTCCTGGTCTTTGCTCAGCCTTCTGTGTTTCTCTTCCACTGGCAAGTCTCTACCTTCTCATTATTTGTTGCAGGTGGGATGGGATGCTGTGTTGTCCTCTGCTTCTGCCATTGCCGTCCAAATCTATTCAGTCCCAATTCTTACTTCTCTCCTGAAGGGAGAATGCTAACTTCCCATTCATTGCTTTACAAGGTCCACCACCACTACCACCCGCCTCTGCTGTAGTCTGTAAATTCACCAGGTGTGAGGTGGGGCAGGGTGCTGTGTGGTGCTTTTCTGTACCTGTCACAGTGGTGGGAACAACCTTGGGCTGCACAGTCCTGAAGTGTAAGGCTGCTTAATTCCTCTGCCTCTCTAACCACAGGTCATGATGAAGAGGTTAGCTATTCCATTTACTATACACACCTGTAGTCTTTAGTCTTGTTCCTAGAGGTTCCAGTTAGTGTTCTGGTTCACAAAAGGAAAGGGGGAAAAAAAGAAAAGAAAAGAAAGAGGAAAAAAAGGAAAAAGAAAACTGCCCAATCATCAGAGAGGGAGCAGTTCACACACTGCTGTGTATGTTGGTGGAATTTACTGTTGTGCTATAGAGTCCTCTGGAGCAAAGCAGAAAAAGCCAGGGACTTTATATTCCAAGTCTACCCTATATGGCTTGATTTAGACACGCTATTTTAGTATTTCTCCTCCTCCTCCGCTGCCTCCTTCTCCTCCTCCTCCTCCTCCTCCTCCTTCCTCCTCTTCTTTTTTCTTCTTCTAAGATTCCAAGTATGGCGGGCAGTTATCCTGATCTGGCAACCCTTTGGCAGTGGGTGGACTGACTACTCATTTTATTTTTTTATCTATGTTTTGATTGATCTATGAATCTCTTATTTCAGATTGATTTTGATTTCAGGGTGTATGTTCTCACCTTTGTTCCAATTATCTGTGCTTTTAGTTGAATTTCTCTGAGTAACTCTGAATGAAGCTTCTCCTGTTTAGCCATGTTGTCTCTCCAGATGAATTGTTTTAATATATAATTTTAGAATGAAAATGGTCTTTGTAAAGTACAAAATGAAACCTAGAAGCCACGAAGGAAATAGTTGAGAATTTTAACACAAAGGCTTTAACAAAGTTTATCTTTGCATATATGACAATCTAGGTCAGAATAAAACAAATGGGTGTGAGGAATATTTTTGTGAATACAGGTATGACAAGAATATTTAACATTACTTCTTACTAAAAACAAAAATTGGGGGAAAAATCATAGATAATAAGAGTGGCTTAATTACTTAAATTCTGGTACATCCACACAGTATAATACTATAAATTTCTTTTGTCTCATTTGATTTTTATGAGGTAGATTTATATGTACATACACAGTGAGACAGTAATGATAAACTGTTATGTATTATATTTTAAAAGTTGTAGATTTTTTAACTGGTTATAAGAGCATATATTCATATTTATCTTTATAGAGAAAAATATGCACTTATTTGAATATGTATAGAAAATGTTAGGGAAGATGTAGATGAAACTGTTAGCACTTAATGTCCCTGGGGACTGAATTGTGAGAGAAGAGCGTTATACATTCATTCATTCAACAAATACTGGTTTGACTTCTGTTACACAGCAGCACTCTTTTAGGTCTGGGTATACAAGTGAGGCCTCTGCTCTTTTTTAGGGGAGTTAAACAACAAACTATTATATAAGAATACAATACAACTTCAGACAATGATAAGATCTATGCAGAATAGGGAAAAGCAGGGTGAAATGACAGAGAGCAATTGGAGAACAACTCAGGTGGGCAACTTCATACTGTGTGATTGGTCGAAGACCTCTCTGAAATAGTGACAACTGAGCTGAGACCTAAATGTTGTGGACTCAGCCACTGGAAAATCAAGGAGAAAAGCATTTCAAAGAGAAAGAACAACTTTGGTGTATTCCAGAAACAAAAGCTGGCCCTTTGAAAATGAAAAACTGAGCCGGGCGTGGTGGCGCACGCCTTTAATCCCAGCACTCAGGAGGCTGAGGTAGGCGGAGCGTTGTGAGTTCGAGGCCAGCTTGGGCTACAACGCGAGCGCAAGGCCGGCCTGAGCTACATAGTGCGACCCTGCCTCAAAAAAAAAAAAAAAGACCAGGGCCGGGAGTTTGGCTCAGTTCCTTAAGCGCCTGCCCTGGCAGACGCGAGGTTGTGAGTTCAATCCCTGGTGCTGCAAAAAAAAAAAAAAGAAAAAAAAAAGAAAATGAAGAACTGAAAATGCAAACTGACAGACCACATCAAATCATGTCTGTATTAATTTTATTCCTCATTTTAAAAATAACCAGTTTATGTTCATTTTTAAAATAGCAGTAATAAGCCGGGCGGGGTGGAGCACGCCTTTAATACTAGCACTCGGTGGGGGGGCTGAGGTAGGTGGAGCATTGTGAGTTCGAGGCCGTCTTGGGCTACAACGCGAGCACAAGGCCGGCCTGAGCTCCATAGTGCGACCCTGCCTCAAAAAACCAAGGTTGGGAGTTTGGCTGAGTGACTTAAGCACCTGTTTGGCAGGCATGAGGCTGTAAGTTCGATCCCCGGTGCTGCAAAAAATAAATAAATAAATAAATAAATAAATAAATAAATAAATAAAATACCAATAATATATTAATGTTTTAGAAAGTGGTTAAAGAATCAGAACACTTCCATCACTAAATTAATCTCACTAAGCTTGTTTCTTCATTTGTAAGATGATGAAAGGTACACTCACTTCAGAGAGCCAAAGTACAAATTAAACTAAGTCTTCTTAAAGAGCTGTTTTGGGTAGGGTTCTTTTGGGTGCGAGGAGCAGAAACCAAGTAAAACTAGATCTGCAGAAAATTTCTGGGTAAATTACAGACCTCTGCTTTAGAGTTTTGTCATTAATATAACTCATCAATACTGCATATCTGTTTATCTTTTTACATCTGCCCCATACTCCTTGATCAGTTAACCACCTACAACTGCTCTCTGAGAATTTCAATGGACACTTGACCTGGTCCATATCACCCCCACTACAACCAACATCCTGATGTCCTGGACCTCTCAGCATAGCTTCTTACAACTAACTGGCAACTGTCCTCTAGATCTCTTGTTTCACATTCCTAAGAAAGCAATCTGATTGGTCTACCTCATCTACTGAATAAGAGCCATACAACTTACAGGTTGTAGCAGTGGCCTTGGATCAGGTGCTACACCATAAAGGAGAAGGGTGACATAGTCCACAGTTACTCCTCACTTGACCATTTCACAGAAGTTGTGAGTAGAGCAGCCCATTCACACCCAACAGGGGATGTATAGATGGCAGGCAAGAAGTGTTTTCTCTGTTGCATGTAACTGGCATATGGGAAGTGTTTAACAAATAGTCATGATTATTAACAGTAACTTTATGCTGCCTCTTAAAGGAAGCCCTCCCAGAACACTCAAGCTCCCACAAGTTTTCCTCTAAATCAGAACTCCAACTTCAGGAATCCTCCAAGTAATGACTAAATGAAATTCCTTCATACATGACAGGCTTCTAAGGCTTTCTAGTCATAAAGCACTGAACTGGCACTGGAAAAAAAGATACACAAATGAATCAGGCCCTTATTCTGGCCTCAAGGAGCTCCCAGGAAGTACAAGGTAAAAGGAAAACTGAGCTATGACAAACCCACAAATAGAGAGCTCTGAGAATTCAAAGAAGAGCAAAGACTTGTTTATCCATATGTATGTTTATCTCCTGGATACGTCCCCTTAGATATCCAAAAGGCATCTCAAACTAAACATATTTAAAACTGATCTCATTTGCTGACTCCTAAACTTGTTCCTCTTCTCAGATTTCCTGTCTCAGTAAGGCAACCTCATCCAACACATTTGCTCAAGCTTGAAACCTAAGCTGTGCCAGTTGTTGCAGCTACTAAAGTCATCACTAAACCTTTGGTGTATATTTGCCTTGCCCCAAAGGTCAGAACTAATAATAAATGAGCATTGCTACAGGACAAGGAAATTAAAACCAGCCTGGACACAGAGAAGACCCAGAATTACCAAGGTTGATTTTGGATTTGGCCTCTGATGTCAATGGATAGGATTCCTATCAAGAAAGTGAGTTAATAGATCAAAAAGTGATTATGCTATTTTCTTGATAATTCTGCTCCTAAAACAGTACCCATCTGTACCTCCCCAACTGGAAAAGCTCTTAAGTACAAAATTAATCCTTGCAAGTTTTTTTATAGTCTGTAATCAAGAACTGGGAGATAGTCTTAATATCCAACAACAGAATGGTTAAGTGACAGTGCCACACCTGTCTGATGGAACATTCTACAACTATTACTGATAGATGATGGCTGTGGAGATTCTATAGCAACAGAGAAAAATTATTATGCTATAACTAAGGATACAGGGTTATGTGTACACTCCAGCTGCAACAATAAAAGAACTGAGTGGGTTGGGAATCTGCTAATGCACATTTAAATTTTCTTCTCTATGAAGGAAAAAAAAGGCCTAAACTTGCTTTATAAACATCTCTGGGTTTTACTTTGTGTTTTTCTTTTACTTCAGTCAGCAGTCTTAAATATGTACACTTTTTGTACCATATCTTCCACTATGTGCTGGCAGTCAACCACGATCCTTTTCCTCCAGGATGTCAAGGCAGGAAAAGAAACAGATACAGAAAAAAACAGTTTCCAGAACATAGAATTGTGTGGGGCTCCCTTGCAGACATATGCAGACACAGTCTCCCCCTGGTGGCCACCAAACTACCTGCCCTTGGGTGAATCTAACCACCTCCAGTACTGTGGATGTCATTCTCATGGGAGAGCAAGTCAAGCACAAAGCCAAAAGAAAGGAGGAAAATAAAAAGATTCGAGCAGAAATTAAGACAATTGAGACTAAGAAAACAATAAAAAGAATTATGAATCAAAGAATTGGTTCTTTGGAAGAATAAATAAAATTGATAAACCCTTAGCCAACCTTATTTTAAAATGGAAAGAAAAATCTCAAATGCATGCAATAAGGAATGAAAAGGGTGAAATCGCTACAGATCCTGGGGAAATACAGAAGATCATCAATACCTACATTGAAAACCTTTACTCCCATAGGTTTAATAACACAGAAGAAATGCACAGATTCCTAGAAACATACGAATTACCAAAGCTGGATCAAGAAGATGTGAAACTGCTGAATAACCCAATTGCAGTGAATGAAATAAAAAATGTAATTAGAACCTTACCAACAAAGAAAAGCACAGCTCCTGATGCATTCACAGATGTTCTACAAGACACTCAAGGGAGACTCAATGCCAACACATCTCAAACTCTTCAATGAAATTGAAAGGGAAGCAATTCTCCCTAACTCACTCCTGAAAGCAAGTATTACCCTCATACCAAAACCAGAGAAAGAACAAACCAAAAAAGAGAACAGGCCAATCTCCCCAATCAATCTCCCTAATCAATCAAAATACTGGCAAACTGCATGCAGCAAGTCATCAAGAAGATTGTACACCACAACCAAGTGGGATTCATCCCAGGAAAGCAGGGATGGTTCAACATATGCAAACCAATAAACATAATACACCATGTCAATAGAGCCAAAAATAAGAATTACATGATAATCTTAACATATGTAGAAAAAGCTTTTGATAAAGTCCAACACTCATTCATGATAAAAACCCTATGGAGAATCAGAATACATGGTCTTCACCTCAGTCTGATAAAAGTCATCTATGACAAACCAACAGCCAGCATCGTATTAAATGGTCAAACACTGAAAACTTTCACTGTAAGATCAGGAAAAAGACAAAGTTGTCCACTATCACCACTCCTATTCAACATAGTGCTGGGAACATTAGCTAAAGCAATTAGACAACAGAGAGAACTAAACTGAATCAGGATAGGAAAGGAAGAAGTTAAATTATCATTATTTGCAGATGACATGGTACTCTATGTAGAAGACCCCCAAAACTCCATTTAAAGACTTTTAGATGTAATAACCAAATTCAGTAATGTAACTAGATACAAAGTCAACACTCAAAAATCAATAGCATTCCTGTATACAAACAACAAACTCACTGAGAGAGAAATAAAAGAAACCACACCCTTCACAGTAGCATCCAAAATAATGTAATACGTAGGAATCAATCTAACAGAAGTAAAAGGTCCATACAATGAAAATTACAGTACTCTGAAAAAAGAAATAAAAAAAAGGATTTCAGAAAATGGAAAGACATTCCTTGTTCATGGATAGGAAGAACAAACATTGTGAAAAATGGCCATTCTCTGAAAATTCTTATACAGATTTAATGCAATTTCAATCAAAATACTATTAGCATACCACACAGATGGAGAGAAATCTTTCCTAATTTTCATCTGGAACCATAAGATACCTAGAAGAGCAAAGGCAATTCTGGACAACAAAGGTAAGGCAGGAAGCATCACAATCCCTGACTTGAAGTTATACTGCAAAGCTACCGTGATAAAATCAGCATGGTACTGGAATACAAGCAGACCTGAAAATCAATGGAATAGATTAGAAGTTACAACCACAACTACAAACACACTCAGCCACCTTATCTTTGACAAAGGGGCCAAACATGTTCAATGGAAAAAAGATAGCCTCTTTAATAAGTGGTGCTGGAAAAACTGGCTTTCCATACGCCAAAGACTAAAACTAGACCCATGCCTATCACCATGCACTAAACTAAAGTCAAAATCAATTAAAGATGTAAATATTAAAACAGAAACACTAAATCTGCTGGAAGACAAAGTAGGTAGAAATCTTGAAGTCATAGGAGTTGGCAGAGAATTCATGAACAAAAATCACACTGTGCTGGAAATACTTTCCAGAATCAACAGCTGCAATCTCAGCTTATAAAAAGGTTTTGCATGTCAAAAGAAATATCCAGCAGAGTGAAACAAAACCCATCATTTGTAAAAAAAAAAAAAAAAAAAAAAAAACTGTTAGTCAACTATTCCTCAGACAAAGGACTTCTATCTAGAACATATAAAGAATTAAAACAAGTGGTATTTTGATTGGGATTTCATTGAATCTGTATAATAATTTTGGGAGAATGGTCATTTTCACGATGTTTGTTCTTCCTATCCATGAACAGGGAATATCTTTCCATTTTCTGAAATCTTCTTCGATTTCCTTCTTTAGAGTAATGTAATTACACTTCTCAGAGAAAGAAATACAAATGGCAAATAAATATATGAAAAAATGTTCAACATCAATGGTCACTCGGGAAATGCAAATTAGAACAACCCTGAGATTCCATCTCACTCCAGAAAGAATGGCCAAGATTAAAACATCAACCAACAAGAAATGCTGGACGGGCTGTGGGGAAAAAGGAACCCTTCTACACTGTTGGTGGGAGTGTAGACTGGTGCAGCCACTGTGCAAGTCAGTGTGGAGATTCCTCAAGAAGCTAGGATTCGAGATCCCATTCAACCCAGCTATCCCTCTTCTGGGCTTTTTCCCAGAATTGAAAACATCATACCACAGTGATACCTGTGCACCCATGTTTATAGCAACCCAATTTGTAATAGCCAGATTTTGGAAACAACCCAAGTGCCCATCAATCAAAGAATGGATAAAAAAGATGTGGTATTTTTATACAATCGAGTACTACTCAGCTATTAAGAAAGATTGCATTGAGACTTTTGTAAGTAAATGGTCACGACTTGAGACCATACTCATAAGTGAGATAAATCAAACCCACATGTGTAAATACCATATTGTCTCCCTAGTGTAAGAAATGGAAAAGTATATATGATCCAAAATCTATAATAAATACTAGGTAAGGGTAAGAAACAACTCAGAGCAAAAGTAATTGGGAAGGGAAAAGGCGGAAAGAGAAAAGAAAAGAGGAAAAGATATAAACCTGTATATATGTATATGTAAGATAACTAAAATGAACACACTGCTGAATGTATTTATTACTGAGAAAGAACAATTAATACTCATATGATTGGATCAATTTTACATGTCTATATCTGTTAATGTAAGTAACCATTTTAAAGATAACGATACACAATATTGCAACCATTGTCAAGTTTCTATCATTCGGTTTTGTAAACCTGCAATGTTACTGCTGTGTATTTACTCTAGTCGTTTGTTTGTCTCTTTTGCTTGTTGTCTTTGTTATATATATCTTTTTTTTCTTTTCTTTGCTTAAATAAAAAAATTTAAAAAAAAGAATTAAAGCAAATCAGGCCCCAAAATTCAAAGACCCAATCCAATAATGTGTATCTGAGATGAATACACACTTCTTAGCTGAAGAGATACAAATGGCAAATAAATACATGAAAAAAGGTTCAGCATCCTTGGTCATTAGAGAAATGCAAATTAAATCAACACTGAGATTACGTCTCACTCCAGAAAGAATGGCCAGGATCAAGAAAATCACCAATAAGAAATGTTGGAGAGGCTATGGGGAAAAAGGAACTTTTCTCCACTGTTGGTGGGAGTGTAGACTGGTACAACCACTGTGGAAATCAGCCTGGATGTACCTCAAAAAGCTGTGATTGGAAATCCCATTTGACCCAGCTATTCTGATTCTGGGCATATTTCCAGAACTGAAAACATCAGACCACAGTGATATATGTGCACCTATGTTTATAGCAGCACAATTTGCAGTAGCCAAATCTTGGAAACAACCCAAATGCCTATTAACTGAGGAATGGATAAACAAAATGTGGTATTTTTGTACAGCAAAATACTACTCAGCTCTAAAGAAGGACCACATTGAGGCTTTTATAGGTAATTGGATGTAACTTGAGACCATACTCATAAGTGAAATAAATCAAACTCACATGTGTAAATATCATATTGTCTCCCTACTGTAAGAAACTGAAAGAGTTAATGAGATACAAAATGTTCAATAAATATTGTGAAAAGGTAATAAACCGGTCAAAGAAAAAATAAATCAGATAGAAAAAAGGAGAAAAGGATGATAAAAGAAAAAAGATATAAATTTGCATATATACACAAAATTACTAAGATGATTGTACTACTAATTCCATTAGTTGCTGGAACAAAACAGCTAACATTCATAGGATTAGCTCAGTCTTCCATGTCCAGATCTGGTAATTTGAGTAACACTTTTGAAGATAACTATGCAAAACCACAAACTTTGTTATGTTCCTACCTCCTTGTTTTGAAAGACTACATTGTTATTGTTTGGGGTTTTTTGTTATTCTTGTTTATTTGTCTCTTTTGTTTCTTGTTTTTCTTATATTTTGTTTTGTTTTGTTTTTCCTTCATATTCAGAAAGGATAGATGTACATGAAGAGGTTTATACATGCCTAGAATTTCTCAAGCGTTTACCAAAATTGATTCTATTTATGAGTGATAGTATGAACAACTACATTGAAGAAAATCAGACATCATGGTAGCCATTGCTGATTCCCTATCATCTTCTTTTGAAGTCCTATAATGCTTTTATTCTTTGTTTTGATTGGTTTTAGTCTGTTTTCTATTATTTGATTTCAATATATGTGCGGGTATAGACAGCTATTGTGAAGAGAACAAGAGACATATGGTAGCCATTGTTGATTTTCCTATTGTCTGATTTTGAAGGCCTGTAATGGTTTCATTCTTTTGTTTTCATTGGTTTTATACTATTTTGTTTTTCATTAATTTATTTTGTGTGAAGGTATAGACAACTATTTCGAAGAAAACAAGAGACATTATGTGGCCACTGTTGATTTCCTGTGGTCTTGTTTTGAAGTCCTGTGTTACTTGCATTGTTCTGTTGTGATCTGCTTTGTTTTGTTTGGTTTTATTTTGTTTTATTCTCTTTAAAATAAAAAATAAAAATAAATGAATTTTAAAATAAAACATCAATTGTATTTATATTCACTATTGGTGCACATTGGAAATGGAATTTTATAAATTACTTTGAATAATGGATCCACAAAAATTATTCCTATGTTTAGTCAAATATAAACATTAAACAAGTAAAAATGTGTCAAAATAGGTACATAATTTATAGGCTGAAAACCAAAAGCAATAACAAATCCACTGATAAAATAATAAAAACAAGTAATGAAGCAAACTATATTCATAGAATGTAAAGTATGGATGCAAATATATGCAAATACTTTCCAATGCAAATACTTTCCAGATATTTATGATTCTGTGAATGATATCAGGACCCTGAATTGATAGCCAATAATTAGGAAGAAACTGATAGAAAAACTAGAAGCTAGAGAGGAATAGAGAGAGAGGAACAAAACAATTTATGTCCTCTCTCCAGCACTTGGCTCCTGAAGAGAAGAACCTGGTTCCACAGAAGCAAGGTAAGTACTCAAGGCTGGGAGATTCATAAATAAACAACAGTGGACTGGCCAGTGGCACTGGCCCCAAGGAGAACCATGACTGTTGTGAACTGTAAAAGGAGCAAGGTATTTTGTTCGAAGGGGACTCCATCCACACAGCAGGCAAAAACTAGAAAGGGATTCCAGCATGTGTGCCTGCAATATCACCAGAGAATGCTTAATCATGTGCCATTTCAGGAAGGGGTTGATTATTTAAATCTTGGACTCAGAACAACTAAAAACAAATTCACTGCAGGGCTCCCAGTGGTAACTTTGCACAGTGACTGGATGACAGACAGCTATAGGAGATATCCACAAACAGAGACTGGGTTGAAAAAAGATCTGGTGAGAAGTTTAAGCTCAGACAAGGAAACACACAGGCCCTGCCACTCACTGTAAGAACCCAGGACAGGCATGAGTTGCACTCAGAAACACCTGGTGCTGCAAATGCCAGCATTGAGTGCTTGAGCCCTTACCCTGGTGCTTTCATCCAGCACAGACCTGACGTCTGATGATCTTTCCTATCTACCATTGTGAACAAGGACACATACTAGTGTGGACATAGCCACAACCTTGGGTAAACAAAGGCCCCTTTGGAATGGGGGAGCACCAAAAACATATGCAGAGCATAAGCTTAGAATAAGAAAACTACAACATGCTAGGCTTCAAAACTGTAAATCCTGGAATGAACCACAGAAAAAAACTTTTTTTTTCCATTTTTTGATTCATTTTCTTGTCGTCCCCCCCCCCATTGGTTTATTGGCCTTTGGAGAATTTTCAATTGTTATTTTTTTATTTTTTTCTTTTCCTTTCCTTTTTCCTTTTTTTATTATTCCTTATGACTTTTTCCTGTAATTTTTACTTTCTAAATCTCATGACTTTTTTCTGTAACTCTTATCTAATTCTGTATCATTCTGCTCCTTTACATCTCACATTGTTTAATTTTTCAAATTTCTATTCTTGCATTCTCCCATTCCTAATGTCTTATACCTTGAATGGTATTACATAAACTTTTATTAATCTTTATATAGTTAATTCTGTTTCTACCATTTCTTTTTTGCCATTAGTGGAAGAATAATTGTCACATTTTGGAGATATTTGCTATATATCAACATTTGGTGTTTCAGTTTTTGCTGTAATTATAGATTTTCTTTCTAATGGTAAATATGATATATTATTGATTCTTATGATATGTCACTATCTAGTTTGTCTTGGATAATATTGCTGTTGTTGGTTTACTTGATATTGTCAGGGTTTCACAGTTGTTCCTATTAATAGGTTTTCTTTGTATGCCAATGCCCAGGTTGTCTTTCTGACACTAACAATACTATAGCTCATTCCAAGAGAACTGAGTGCTGGGTGAATTACACTGCATACTCCCCTGCCAAACTAACACAGGTGATCAGGTCTTCAGACAGAGGAAAAGAACCATAATTAACTATGTCCTGAGTGCATCACTGAAAAAACAGACTAACTACAGAAATCTCTATACCAGCAACAAACTATTTTCATTACGATCAACTGAAAACCTAGACACAAAACAAAGCAAAAGACAATAGAAACATGAGAAGACAAGGCAACAAAACGTCTCCCAAAACTCCCAACTCCCACAAAACCAATCCATAGGGAAATGAGGGAAGGAAAGCAAAATCCACACATCTGAATAACTCAAAAGGATAACAAAAGAGATTAAAAGCAGATCAGCAGGCTCATGAAAGATATAACTAAAAAGGTAATTCATGCGATAAAACAATCAAGGGATTATAAGAGACACTAATAAAAAGCAAACTGAGCTAAACAAAATGATGCAAGACATGAAGATGACTTAGCAAGAATTAGAAGCTATAAAAAATTCCAGACAAAAATCCAGGAGATTAAAAATTATATTCTAACTAAGGGCAACAAAGGTAACCAATATGAGACAATGGCATGATTAGAACATAAGAATGCATTGAAAGACCAATTACCTTGAAAACAGCACAGAACATGAAAAATGGATCCAACAGCTATTAGATGATGGAAAGAAAATTAATCTAAGATTAATTGGAATAAGTGAAAAATCAGAAGATAACACAAGGGATATGAAAAAACCTCTTTGCAGAAATAATAACAGAAAACTTTCTAAAAGCAGTAAAACCTTGGATTGCAAGTAACTTGTTCTGCAAGTGTTCTGCAAAATGAGTGAACGTTTCTAATAAATTTTAACTTCATGAATGAGTGCTGTCTTGTGATATGAGTAGTATGTGATGCCAAATGTCACATGATCACAACTAAGCCAGTGGTTCTTTCTTACTGCTGGATTGTGGATGATCATTTCCCAACTGCAAGAGGTTTGGGGGAGATTTTGTCTGTAGAGGAGGAGGAGAAAAAGGTGGAGGAACCTCTCACTTAAAATGAGATTAGTGAGATGTGTAAAATGTGAGAAACCATACAAAACTTTATAGAAAACATCACCTACACAAGGCAGAAGGAGTGTGACTTATGAATCTGTTTAATTAAAATGCAATGTCACATTCCTGTGAAATCCTTGAAAGAAGAAAAAGTGTCATTGGATAGGTTCCTTGTTAAAGTTACATGAGAAGAGAAAGATTGCACTAAGCCAGTAGATAGCAGTGACAGTGAAAGGCATCCTATACAACAACCCTCCTTTTATCTCCCTCACACCATTCATCATGGTTTGCAAAGGTAAATGCAGGTTAATTTGTTTATTTTTCTTTCTATTTTATGTTTTCTTTACTATTTTGTATCATATTACAATATTATAATAATTTTATATGAATATTTTGGAGGGTTGTTTGTTTTAATTTTCTTTGTTTTGTTTTTTGAGACAGAGTCTTGCTGTGTAGGCCAGACTGGCCTTAAACTCACTGTATAGCCCAGGCTGGCCTCAATCTTTTTTTTTTTTTTTTTTGGTGGCACTGGGGATTGAACTCACAACCTTGCACCTGCCAGACAGGCACTTAAGCCACTGAGCCAAACTCATGGCCCAGCTGACCTCAATCTTGTGGTGATCCTCCTTCCTCAGCCTTGAGAGATCTAGGATTACAGGCATACACTACCACACCCAGTCAATATATGATTATTTTGGGTGTTGCACCATGAATCAGTTAAGATTCCATTATTTCTTATGGGAAAATTTGCTTTGATACACAAGTGCTTTGGATTGAAAGCATGTTTCTGGAATGAATTATACCTGCAAACCAAGGTTTTACTGTACAGGGAAAGAATTAAACATATAGTTAAGTGAGGCATGTACAACTCCAAATAGCCATGATCAAAAGAGAACCTCTCCACCTGACATTGTAGCCAAATTCTCAAAAGTCCAACACATGGAAAGAAATGTAAAAGCTGTTAGAAATAAGAAACACACCAGTTATAAAATTAAACCCATTAGAATTACAGCAGACTTCTCAACACAAATACTAAAAGCCAGGAGAGCTTAAAGTGAATTGTTTCAATTCCTAAAAGATAACAACTTCCAGGACTTCTGTGAAGATGGTGGAGTGGTAAGGAACAGAGAAAGAGCCTTTCTGAGATTCACCATCTAGACACTAGAATATAGCAACGTGAGGAAGACAAGGAGGGAAATGAGTCCCCTGGATCCAGGAAGGATCTAAAGTGACAATTGAGGCACTCATGGAGAGCAAAGACAGAAACTTCAATGAAGAAGAAGTAGGGAACCAGCAGAGCCTTCCTGACTTGGGATTCACTGCATGGGAGGAGCAGTTCAAACCTGTGGACACACGGTGACTGCTGGCAACACTAGAGTCCTCCACGGAAAGATGCAGCAGTAGGAAGGAACAATGGAGACTGCACTAGCTGGGGGTGAGTGCTGTGGTCTGACATCCTGCAGGAGAGGGTGATTGACCAGTAACCATCTTAAAGACCGGTCACCTGAGCTTAGAACTCAGAACAACTGCTGGGTTGATCTAGTGACTCCAGCTGAGTTTAAGCCCATAGTGCACTGATGGCTGGAGGCTAAACAGATGTGGTCCCAGCCTCATGGCCAGAAACCAGCCCTGAACTTCAGTGGAAATAAAGGTGCAGGCTTTCTGATTATACACTGTAGTGCATAAAGTTACTGCTGGCTTGTTGAGATGAATCAACATGGAGCTGGACGTTGTTTCCATACATAGCCTACCAGTGACAGCGGAGACAAAACTAGAAGCAGACTCTCTTCCTCTCTCTCTCTCTCTCTCTCTCTCTCTCTCACCCTCTCTCTTTCTGTGTGTGTGTCTCTTGTTTTTTTTCTTCTTTGTTATTTGATCTTGTTTTTATATGAATGTGAGTGTGTTTTCTAGTTTCTTTGTGGTTGTTGTTCTGTTGTGTTCTTTTTATTTCTTCCTTGTTTCCCTCCTGTCTTCACATCAGTTTGCCAAAGTTTGAATGATCCTCTTGTATCTTCCAGCCTTGCTTCTATCTCTTCCCCTTCTATTTCTCTACTTTTTCCCTAACCTCTTCTAAATTTTCTCCCCTGATGATAAAATTGGAATATTGAGGACTTATTTACTGCATATAATTCTCTCATTTGTTTTAAATTTTGTTATATAACCACAAATCTAATTCATATGGTAAAAGTGGCAAATTAATAGTTACCTCAGTTTGTCATTTTCTAGGCTGCATTCAATGCTATTACTATTGCTGACTATACCACTTTAGCCAAAGTGGCATAATTGTTCTAACAAGATGTTCTTCCCAGTACCAAGACTTAGATTGCATAAGAGTCATAGAAAATACTGTAATCTAGTGCCTAAGAACCACAGGCTTGGCCAAGCAAGCAGCAATTTCTCATCCCCAATAAACTGGAGAGGTAGGACCTTGCAACATACTCAAAACTGAAAAACCAGCTACATCTGGAAAACACCTCTGAGTAGTCATTTCCTAGGTTCTAAATACTAGCAATAAAGCAAATCACCTTAGGCAATTTACAAGCATTAACCCAGGAATTAAACTAAAATAAAGATAACCATTTATAAACCAGTTATATAACCTGAAAAATATTCTTTAAAATTGATGGAAAAATAACATATTTCCATGATGAAGAGCGCTTCAAGAAATTTGCAACCACCAAACCAGTGCTACAAAAGATTCTCAAGGATATTCTAGAAAGACAAAGTGAAGTCAATAATATCAAAAAATCTAATAGAATGAATACATATGTCAGCATGACCAGTTAAGCAAAAAGGAGAATAAAAAGCAAATCAGCAACAGGAATAAGTCAATGGTCATCAGTAACACCTGTCAATGAGAACTGTCTCAATTCCTCAATCAGAAGACACAGATTGCTGAAATGGACAAAAACCAACAAATTGCAGTATACATGAAATACATGTAATTCAAAAAGAAACTTACAGATTAAAAATCAGAGAATTGCCAGGCATGATGGTGCTTACCTATAATCCCAGAACCTGGGAATCTGAAGCAGGAGGATCACTGTGAGTTTGAGGCTGGCCTAGGCTACATAAGTGAATTCAAGGCCAGCCTGCACTGCAAGAGTGAGACTTGTCCCAAAAAAGCAAACAAAAATAAATAAATAAAGCAACAGAAACCTGCAAAGAAACAGGAGTAGTTATTCTAATATCAGACAAAGTAAGTTTCAACCAAAATTGATCAGAAGAAACATAGTAGACCACTACATAAAAAGGGAACAATTCATTGCAAAGAGATAGCAATTATAAGCACGTGCAATAAACACCAAGGCACCAAAATTCAGTAAAAAAAAAAAAAACTACATAAAACATCATAGAAACACCAATACAGTTATAATGGGGGACCTCAATACCTCACTGTCACAAATAGACAGATCAACTAGAAAAAAATCAACAAAGATATGCAAGAGTTGAACCAAAACTTAAAACAAATGGATTCCTGTAGAGCATTCTACCCTTCCCAAAAAAACAGAATACACTTTCTTCTCAGCAACATAAGGCACACCTTCCCAAATAGACCACATGCTAGCCTGGAAAGCATGATTAAACAAATGCAAAAGAACTGACATTATCCCTTACAAATTATCAGATCATAGTTTAATAAAACAAGAAATCAATTGCAAAAGAAACCACAGAAGTTATGCAGATATGGAAATTTTTAAAATACCCTCTTAAATAATCAATGTGTCACAGAAGGAATCAAGTAAGAAATTAGTTCCTAGGATCAAAAATAATGCCAGTACAGTGCATCAGAACATATGAGACATGATAAAAGCATTCCTAAGAAAGAAGTTAATAACTGTGAATGCCTACATCATAAAAACACAGCAAGCTTGGTCAGCACCATTTGTAGGCTGTGGAGAGGAGAACAAAAAGCCAGCCACTCCCTGTGAGTCAGCACCATGCATGGGCTGTGGGAAGGACAATCAGATGCCAACTCCTTCCTGTGAGTCAGCACCGTTCACAGGCCACAGGGAAGAGAACAAGAAGCCAGCCACTTCCTGTGAGTGAGCACCATGCACGGGCTGCATGAAGGACAACCAGATGCCGGCCTCTTCCTGTTAGTCAGTGCCATTCATGGGCCATGGGGAAGAGAACAAGAAGCCAGCTACTCCTTGTGAGTCGGCACCATGCACAGGCCATGGGGAGGACAACCAGATGCCAGCTCCACCAGGCATGCTGGCTGGGAGACAAAAAGAGCCAAGGCCCCCCCTTTCCATGAGCAACCAGATGATCCAGAGAAACACAGGCTGAGATGATACCTATTGAAGTAAAATACAACTTAAAGCTTGTAGTGTTTAGTGTTTAATTGACTTTGTAGGCCTAAAGCCAGTAATCTGATAATCTATTTGGAGGATAACAATACACAGCATAGTATCTATGGGGGATCTCCTTCTGAAGGTGGTAGCCATTATTAATTCCCTATTATCTTGTTTTAAAGCCCTGTATCATTTTTATTGTTTTGTTTGGATTGGTTTTATTCTGTTTTGTCTTGTTTGATTTTGTTATATTTGATGGCATGGGCAGCCATTTCAAAGATAACAAGATATATTATGGTAGCTATTTTGGATTTACTATTATCTTATTTTGTAGTCCCGTATTGTGTTCATCATTTTGTTTTTATTGGATCTATTCTATTGTATTTGATTTGATTTTCCTGTGTCTGATGGTATGGCCAGCTATTTTGAAGACAAGAGTCATTATGGTAGCTATTGTTGATTTCCTATTATCTTGTTTTGAAACCCTGTAACACTTACACTTTTTGTTTTGATTGGCTTTATTCTGTTTTATTTTGCTTGGTTTTGTTCTGTTTAAAATAATTTTTTTAAAAGTACATTAAAAATAAACAGAGAAGCTCAAATAAATAACTAATTGTGTATCTCAAGGTCCTAGAAAAACAGCAACAATACAAATTTAAAACTAATACAAGGAAAGAAATTATAAAGATTAAAGCAGAAATTAATGAAATCAAGGTTTAAATAATAAAAAGAAGCAATGACTTGAAGAGTTGGTTCTTTCAAGAATAAACAAAATAGACAAATCCCTAGTGAATCTTACACAAAAGGAAAAAAAGACATGACATCATTAGAAATGAAAAAGGAGCCGGGCTTGGTGACACACACCTTTAATCCCAGCACTCAGGAGGCTGAGGTAGGAGAAACGTTTAGCAAGTTTCTTTTTTTATGAGCCTCTCTTTACTCATTTTGAGTTTTATCTCTGTTGTTGAAAAGCCATAGCAAGAAGGTCTCCCTGTGGGGTTTGAGGGCCAAGTTTACCCTTTTATAGTTTCACACAAATGTCAGGGGCAGACTGAGAAATAAAATAAGAGTTAATAAGAATTGTCCCTATAGAATGTTAACAAAGTTACATATTTTACACAGAAAATTAGAAATCAAAATCATACCTAATATTATAGTATGACAGTCATGATGACATAAGATACTCCCTTTTTTCATCAATCATCTCTTTCTGATACATAAGAAGCTTTTACTTAACTTGTCCTTTAATAAGATGTCATTGAAGAAATTTGTGACATTGTTTGGACTGCACAATGTTTAAGCATCTCTAAGTATAGTGGCACATACATAACATATACATTACATAAATTTTTATTTAAAAAATTATCATTTGACTGGTAACCTCATGTTGGTTTGACTCAAATCTCCTGGCTGGAGCACAAGAAAAAGGTAGATGTCTGGATCTGAAAGAAGATGTTTATCATCACATATTTTAGAAGATTTGTATACTTGAAGGCATGAATATATTTAACATACCATAAGATCAGCAGTATTGAATTGTCTTAACCATATAAAACTTTTATATTAGTATTTTTAAATTAAAAACCTTAATATATTTACTTGGGGTGTCTCCTATAAGGTTATGGGGATTATTGGGGCCTCTGATTAATGAATTAGAACTGGTTAAATGTTACCAGGCAGCTGATTTTTTATTCATCAATTGAAGTCCTGTCCAAAAGTCTCTCTCCACCCCAAGGAATTTTGTTTAACAAATTTTAGCATCATTTTGACCAGCTGGCAACCCAGGTAGAAGCATGCTTTTTAAATCTGTAACCCAAATAAACCTTGGTTAAATGATCTGAAAATGCAAAAGAAAAAGGAAGAGAAAAGATTGTTGAGCTCAAATAAAAAGGAATAGCTTTTTTTAGATATGGCATACAAAGAAACATATGTAGATGATCTGTACAGATTGGACCTAGAAACATACAGTTTAACAGACACAGTGAGAGTGCACTCAAATATATTTGGACAATTTGGACTATAATAACTTATAGTTTTTACATGTGTAAGTATAAATAAATTAGTGAGAACTTTTTTGTAGGTCAATTAACAGATACCTCTTGAAATAAGAATAGCAGACCCATGGTAATTTTTAGTAGCACTTGTTTGATGTCTATGATCAGCTTTTTTTGAGCTGCTTGCCATAGCTGAGCCTGCTCTTGTGAGATGAGGGTGGTGTTTAGAATCACATAAACATCCTTGAAATGTAAATCATAACAATTAGTTATAAATTTAAACTCTCTAAGTCTGTGGGTCAGCAGAAAAGGAAACTAATTTATGGTTAATCTGAGATAGGTCAGCAAGAGAAAAATGAACATGAATATGAACTAGTCCCTCAGGACCAGCCTGTTCCCAAAGGGGGAATAGGGATTGAGGCTGAGAAGGCTGTGGAGTGGGGAGGTGTAGATGGCCACTGAGAAGCCAACCACCTAGCAGGCATCTTGGGCAGTTACAGGGTGATTGAACATAAAATGGCTGCTCATCAGCACATGACAGGGAAGCACGAGATGGTGACTGGTTAACATGAGACCCATAACAAGATGGCTGCTGCCAGTTACATGGTGAGGGAGCACAAAATGGCATCCATTTACCCTATGACCTGTCACAAGATGGCAGTGGACTGTCACATGGTGGAGGACTGCAAGATGGCGACTGTCCTCCATGTAGCTGCAACAAGATGGCTGCTGAGGACTACATGGCATGAGATCACAAAATGGCGGTCAAATACCATGTGGGCTACTAGGTGGCTGAAACGCATGAGGCCAAATGTGGTGAGCTAGCAGGGAAAATGGTGACATGGGAGCAAAGGAGAAGGAAGAAGAGGAGCTGTCCAACAGGATACATGGCTCAGGTTGAGGGGATTGAGGAGTCTGAGATTGGGGAGAGGAAGTAAGGGAAGAGTTAGAGGTCACTGGGGGCGAGGAAAGGGGAGAGGGTGAAGCAGGGGGCTCAGAAACCCCTGGTTGAGAAGGCTGAGAGGTTTGAGCTTGGGGATATGGGGGAGGAGGAGTAAAGACAGGAAGCACATCATCTAAGAGG
>RJWM01030315.1:0-15641 GCA_004363535.1 Dasyprocta punctata
TTTTTTTTTTTGTAATGAGAACAATTATTCATTATTTCTGACATCTGATGCTCAACTGGGGAGCATCCTATGTGAATTTTACTCTGAAATCCAGATGAAGCATTTTATAAGCAAAGAAGGAGACATAATGGTTATATAAAAAGGGGATTTGGGGGAACATGGTGGCACACACCTATAATCCCAGCACTAAGGAGGCTGAGACAGGAGGATTGCCTTAAATCTGAGGCCAGCCTGGGTTACATAGTGAGTTCAAGACCAACCTAAATTACATAGTGAGACCCTGTCTAAAAAAAAAAAAAAAGGAGACTGGAGATTTTTTTTTTTTTTTTTTGCGGCACCGGGGATTGAACTCCCAGCCTCACACCTGACAGACAGGCGCTTAAGCCACTGAGCCAAACTCCCAGCCCTTCTTTGGAGATTTTTTGATAAAGAAATAAAAATTACCAAACATGTGCTATATCTCTATGCCAAAGCTAAGCTACAGAAGAGTGCCTTTCCAGCTGGGCACAGTGGCAAACAACCACTATTCAGGAGGCTGATGCAGGAGGCTCAAAAGTTTGAGGCCAACCTGAGCAACTTAGCCAGATCTCATCTCTAAGATTTCAGAAGGCCTGACTGTAGATGTACTCAGAGGTGGAAATGCTTGAGCATGGCTCTGGGTACAGGCCTTCATCAGAGACACACATACACACACACACATAGTGTTTTTTCCCAAGCCAGGTGTGGTGACACACATCTTTCATCCCACCAAGATTACAAGTTGAAGGCCAGTCTGAGCTATACAGTGAGTTCAAGGTCAGCAGGGCAACAGAGGGAAACACTGTCTGCCTCTCTGTCTCCGTCTCTATCTCTCTGTCTGTCTCTCTTTTCCAGTACTGGGGATTGAAACTGGGGCCTGTCCACAGAGCTACATCTCCAGCCCTTTTTATTTTTATTTTTTTCTTTTTTGAGATAAGGTCTGACTAAATTGCCCAGCCTGACCTGGAACTCGGGACCCTGCAGGTCCAGTTGACCCTGTCTCTGAGAAGCAACAGCTCCATAGTTCAGAGTGTGGCTCGGTGTCCGAGCCTTTACCCAGCATGTGAGTAGCTGTGGGTTCAATTCCAGCAACAAGACAAACCCAGCCCAAGCCAAAAACAACACAGAGGGGGAAAAATGACTTCTAATAGCAGGGTTAACAGGATTATATCCTGGGTCACAGGCATTTCTGGAAACCTGATATATGCAACACTGTTTATTTGGGAAACACCTCAGTCTAGGCCGCCAGAGGCCTCTTATTCTATTTAGGAATGAGGTCTGTTTACAGTCAGGGGGCCACCTTAGACATGGGGCATTCAAGAACCCAAGAGTCATAAAGTACGCAGTCAGAAAAAGATTATGATAAAAGCTGGCGTGGGAAAGCACAAGTACATTTCCTAAGCTATGTTTAAAATTCCGTCAGCAATGAGTTCAGCCCTAGTGTAATTATTTATCTTTCACAATAGGGCACTGTAGTGTAGAAGTTCACCTGAAAAACAATAAATGACCTGAAGTCAGGGTTCAGTCCCCAGCAATGAAAAAAAAATAGAAATATATCTCAGTCTTGTGTTAACTGGACATTTATAAACTGATTATAGATATAAGTAAATATAACCAAATTGAAAAGTCTTCAGGCTTTTTTTGGGGGGGAAAGGTGGTACAAGGAAAGAAAAGACCTTTGTGCTGAGCTGGATCTCCAGTCCATTTTTTAATTTTTGTTTTTAAAATTTAATTTAATTTGTGTGTGTGTGTGTGTGTGTGTGTGTGTGTGTGTGTGTGCGTGACAGGGTCTCTCTGAGTAGCTCAGGCTGGCCTTGAATTTGCTGTAATCCTCCTGCCTCAGTCTCCCAAATGCTAGGATGACAGGTATGCACCACCACGCCTGGCTTCTGTTTCTTTATTTTTGAGACAGGGTCTCACTAAAACACTTAGTTGCTGGGCTAGCCTCAAATTTGGCAACCTTCCTGCCTCAACCTCCTAGAGTGCTGGGATTATAGGTGGGTCTACCACACCCAGCTGAAAGTCTTCATGAAGACTTTAAAAACTTGGCTCAAAAGTTTAAGTAGAATCATTTTGTGTGTGTGTCATTTTCTTTTTTTTTATACACTTTATTCAAGAATAAAAAGAAAAAAGAGAAGAAGAAAAAAACAACAACAACAAAATTTCAAGACACGTCAATCGGGGGCAACAATGGTACCTATATTGCACATTGTCACCCCCAAATCATTCACCCAGAGCACCAGACATCTGTTAGAATCATTTTTATATACCCCACTTTTTACATCTTCTAGATTCCACCAGAACCAACTCACAAAAGAAACTTGCCTGTTGTTTTAGCTACTTTTCTCTTGTTGCTGGGGCAAAAATACCCGACACCCACAGTTAAAGGGAGAAATGTTTATTTAGCTCACAGTTGATAGAGGTTTCAGTCCATAATCGGCTGGCTCCAGGGCAGGGTGGCGTGGCAAAGGGGCATCACAGAGGAGGAACAGTTCATGGCAAGCAGAAGACAGAAAAAGCAAGCAAGGAAGGGAAGTGAGCAGCTTGTTTCTGCCCCTTTTATACTCTGTCTAGGTGATTGGGATTGGGGCAGTGCCAGCCAATCAGTGGACTGATTTAGTAACCACACACTCTCAATCCCAGCATCACACACCTTAGGTCCAGCTACCTCTGGAAAAGTCCCCCCATGACCACATGAGGATTTGGGGGGACCTCTAGACACACGTTATAACACCTGTTATAGCTGAAATTTTATGTTAATTTTACCTCACCTAAGGATTTTCACTTCAACTTTAGAAGATATTTTCAATGTTCATTCAGAGGCTTGCTAGCTTGTTTGTTTGTTTGTTTGTCTTTTTTGTCTTTTTGAGACACGGTCTCACTATACAGTTCAGGCTGGCCTTGGGTTCACTTTGTAGCCCAGGCTGGTTTTGAATTTGCAATGATCCTCCTGCCTCAGCCTCCCAAGTGCTGGGATTACAGGAGTGCATCACCACACCTGGCTTTGTTTTTGTCTTTTGAGACAGTCTTGCTATGTACTGTAGGTCAGGCTGGTCTGGAACTCACTTTGGAGCCCAGACTGGCCTCAAACTCTGAGCAACCCTTCTGCCTCAGCCTCCCTAATGCTGGGATTACCAGCGTATGCCACCAGGGCCAGTGAAAGCCTTCTTCTTTTTTTTTTAATCAGCTTTTTTGAGACACAAACTTTTGCTGTGAATGCTGGGGTACAGATTTTCTGTGGACATCTTTCATTTCTCTTGGGTATTTTTCTAGGAGCAGGCCGCAGGGTGTGTGTTTAACACTTGGAGGAACTGCAGAACCATTCCCCGAAGCAGGTGCCCCCTTCTCGACTCTTTGAGCAGCAGTGAATGAGAAGGCCAATTCCCCCCCATCTAAAGACTTTGTTTTTATATAAAGCCAGCATCAGGAGACCAACTAGTTCCAGATTTAGAAAGTTTCCTTTGCAGGACAAATACTTTTTTTTTCTTTTCCATAAATGAAGACATGTCTGGCAGCCCCTCCTCTCCTGGGGGTTTGGATTCTGGGGTGACAGCACACAGGCCGCTCCCCCTGGGGTCCCTAGCCCAGGTGGCACACAGATGCCAGCAGCATCGCTCAGCTCTGGGAAGGCCAGGGTCACTGGCTGGTCCCCTGCCGGCTCTGCAGGGCAGCACCGAGGGCTCAGGGCTCCTTTGGATCGCGGTGGGGTCCAGCGAGGTCTACGGTGTGAGGTGGGGCCTGCGGTTTTGCTCAAACTGCAACAGGCCAACCAGGCATTCGGTTTCTTGTTTGGACCTGGTGCAAGACAAGCGCCTATTTTCCGCTGCCTGAGCGTCATTCCCAGCTCTGACGCCGGCAGCTGTGTTCTTGGGGCTAAGAAGGGGGCGTTCTGCTTTTCCAGGGCTAATGGGTCTCCGCACGCAAGCAGCGGGCCTCACCCCTCGGGGGTTCACCTCGGGAGAGTCCAGTGACAGTTGCTCTCACACTGGCAGGCAGAGCTTCCAGTTCTCCCCCCACTTCTGCCTTCCTCGCTCCTCTTGTCCCGCCTTCAAGCTGCCCCCTCCGCCCCTCCTCGAGCTCCCCAAGCCGGTGGGCAGCAGCTCCCAAGATGAGTGCCCTCAAGGCCCGGTCCCTGCTCACGCTCAGGCAGGGAACCTCAGGGATGACTGCTTTGCTTTCCTTAACATTTCACGCTTCACACCCACTGCCTTCCCCGCTCCCATACTTCTACTGAGAGAATGGTGAGCCCTGGAAACCACCCAAGTGACCAGGGGGCAGTGAACACCGTGGCTTAAACTTATTGTTAAAAGGCTCCCCCATCCCCACTTAAGGAGATTGGTTTTACATAAAAAAAATAAATAAATAAAAATTAAAAAAAATTAAAATCTGGGGCTAGGATGCAGCTCAAGGGCACAGTGCTTGTTTAGTACCTGTTAGGGCCTGAGCCGACTTCCCCAGCTCCACAAGTAAAAACTAAAATTAAGAGATTGATTTTTTGATACAGGGTCTCTCTATGATATTTAGGCTGGCCTTGAACTCACAGTATAGTTCAGGATGGACTTGATCCTCCTGCCTCAGCCTCATTAAGTGCAGAGATTATGGGCTGGCCTCACAGGCAAATACCACCAGGCCAGCTAAACTGCTTATCCATGGAAGTTAGGGGGTCTCTATTAATTTTTGTTTCCTATCCAGAAGCAAATGTTACATTATAATATTAAAAGCTTCCAATTAAAAAAAATGTTTTTTCCATGCTGGGGATCAAACCCAGGGTCTCACACATGCAGGGTCTTAACAAGCCATCTACCATGCTGTGATCCCAGCCCTCACCTAAGTACCTTTAACTTTCTACTTGGCATGGGTGTAGAGAGATAATTATTTGGTATGAGAAGATGGAGGTGCCAGTTAAAACAATCAGTGGCAACTCAGGCTCGGACAGGGATGGGCAGAGTGTCACAAAAATGCAGGAGAGGTGAGATCGTCGCCAGAGCAACAGGGCTCCCTTCAATGCGAATTCAGTCTCCTGGCTCCACTGCAGGCAGCCACGCTCCGGGGCTCTGGCGGTTGCCTGGGCCTCCAGCCCTGCTCCACCATGAACCTCTGTGCTTTAGTTTTCTCTCCCTTGAAGGACAAGGAGTCAGATTAAAATTGCTGGGAAGACGGAATTTTGATGCACCTGGAACCCGGTCCAGGGAGTAGCATTGGCAAATATCAAACCATAGCAATACAGGTCCAGTATCCACTGATTGTTCACGGAAGGAAAAACCCAGGTTACAGAATGCGAAATTCCTCAGAGTTCAAGAGAAAGCAAAGTGTAACATCTGGTGTGAGGTGGCTGTCAACAGGCATGGTGGTGCATGCTTATAATCCCAGCACTCAGGAGGCTGAGGCAGGAGAAGCACCCCTAGTCCAAGGTCAGTCTGGGCTACATAGCGAGTTCAAGGCCAGCCTGAACTACATAGGGGCCAAAAAAAAAAAAAAAAATGTGTGTCCTGTAGAGGCTGTAATAGTGTAGCCTGTCTCACCTCTACACTCTCCCGTGGGAAACTCACCAGCCCCCAAGAGCTACCTGTTGACAACACCCCAAGCCATCAGGACCAAGTCACTAAGTTGCTCACACTGGGTTTGAACTGGTGATCCTCCTGCCTCAGGTTCCTAGAGTGCTGGGATTACAGGTGTGCTTCGCCATTGTCAGACACAAAGGGCATTCTTTTCTATTTTCAAGCCTTTAGTTTGAGACTTGACAGGAAAATCACAGAGGTACACATGGAAAAGAGACAATCTCAGGATGTCGGACAGGATCCAATGAAAGCAATCTGAGCGGAAAGCCTTAGGGCCTGCTGGCTATGCTGAAGCCGAGGCTGGAGAGTAAGACCCATGGCGAAGGCTGAAAGGAAAGGACAGTTTGTATTCCCCTGCTTCCTCACCTTCTCCTTCAACAGAAACCACAGTCACCTCCTCATTACCCTTCTCTAGGGCGATGTGATCTCCTAGGGGGAAGAAAACGCCTCGGAAACCCAGGGGGCTGGACCACAGGCTTGCTTGGTGAACATCAGACTGAACCTGAGGTCCAGGCAAGCCCCGGCCTCAGCAATGGCTGTGGTGTCGCCTGGCGCGCACATGGCCCGCTGTACCGTGGCCAGGTCTTCCCCAGCCACTGCAGTAGACCTTGAAGCCAGAGGGGCGCCAAACCACAAACTGGATCCTGTGCTTGGTGTTGATGGTAGCACTGACATCTTTGGGGACCACGCTGCCGTGGTGCAATAGGTGGCAAGTCACATAATTACCGTGGCACGCAAGGGTTACATTTCACCACCTGATCGGCTGGCTCAAAGCAGGCCCTGGTGATCACTGCCCTGTGGTAGGCTTTCTCAGCAGAGATGACAGGGCCAGAGGGAAGTGGATGCCGCGGGGCACGGGTTGGCCTGGAATTCTGGCAATTAACACTCAGGACTCCATGAAATCTGGGGGGAGCAGTGATGAAAGACACAACTTGGCCAGCAAGGCGGTTCAGGTGAGCGTAGGTTGGGCACTCGATATCAAGTTTTCTATGACAGATGTCACAAGCAGCCTCATTGCCATGAAGGCACCATCAGACTGCTCCAGGGGGCTGTGGGTGGCAAGGCTGGAGTTGCAGGGCTCAACTGCAGCTGGGAACTGGGGAGCTGGGTAAGTGGAGAACTCCAGCTTGGGCCTCTTGTGCTGCAGACCTGCGCATGCTCATTGGTCAACCAAGTTACAGACTCACTCCAAGGCGACATCACGGATCTCCTTGTCGATGGCATGGTGGCCACGGGCAGAGCTACTCGCAGCCTTTTCCTTGCCTGTGATGAGCTGCCCTGGTGCCAGGGCGAACTTCACCTGTGACTGTGGGGTTCAGGTCTGCAACATTGCCCTGGGCACACAGTTGCCAGCACTGTCTCCCTGAAGGAGTCATCTCTTCCCGCAGTTGTCCTGTCACTTGGCATCTGGTCATCAGGCTGGACATCCCAGCAGGTGCTGCCAACCTAGACACCAGCCTGGCCGACGTGGAGGGACACACACTCATGTGTGATGGCTACAGGTTGGGGGCTGAGGTGACAGGAGCAGACACAGGTCCCAGCCACCATCCTCAAGGTAAGTAATGTTTGAGTCACTCATCTCCAACATGTAAATTTCTCCCTTTTCTAGAAAATGGTTTCCTCTCTGTCTGCCAGAAACCTGGGATCCCACCTCAGGCCTCCGCCCTCTGCATCCTCTCCTCCAGGTCCCCTCCAGGGCTTGTGAGCAGGTGCCAAGCAGGGGCCTGGCCCACCAGGGGCCTGAGACCCTGCCTCCGGCCACTTGTCCAGCCCGGGGCCGGGCTGAGGGAGGGCAGCACTTTCTCAAGAGCCGCTTGCTTTAGCAGGGACCAGTCCCTGTCCATTGCCTTCCCCCATCTCCCCCCAGTTCATCGCCAAGTCTGCCGTTATTTCATTTCATTGTCAACAGTCCTTGTATCGCTCCACCCGCCTCCACTATACTGCTTAGTAGGGACCATCCTCATTTTTCACCAGCACAACTCAGATTTTTCCATCTATCGCTGATTCTGGACTCATACACCCTTCTAGTTATTCCCCCTGTTTATTTGCCTGGATAAGTGATTTATTTATTTATTTGGTGACAAGGTCTCCCTATGTAGTCCAGGCTGGCCTTAAACTCACTGTGTATCCCAGGTTGGCCTTGAAATTGTGGTGATCCTCTTGCCTCAGCCTCCTGAGTGCTGGGATCACAGGTGTGCATGACCACAACTGGCAAGGGATTTATTTATTTATTTATTTATTGAACTCAGGACCTTGTGCTTGCCAGGCAAGCGCTTGTGCCACTGAGCTATATCCCCAGCCCAGCAAGGGATCCTTTTAAAGGGGTAGATTGAATACATCACTTCCTGCTGCCTAGAACCCTTTTATGACTTCCTGTTGCTTTTACGAAGATCAAAATCTTGGCACTACTTTCATATGCAATCTTGTGCCTCCCTAAATCTCAGCCCCGTTTGCCCAATTCTCTCTTGCTTGAAGAGCCTGGGGCTTCCTTCTGCTTTGTCTCAGCCTTAATCTCCCCAACAGCTCCTACTTCCTTCAGGTTTCACTTGATAGTTTTTCAGGCCTTTTATTATTTTTTTCTTTCTGTTTCCTTTTCTTTGTTTTATTATTTTTTTTTTTATTTTTTGAGCCACGGTGTCACTAGGTAATTCAGGCTAGCCTTGAACTCACTATGCAGCCCAGGGTGGCCTTGAACTCACAGTGATCCTCCTGCCCTAGCCTCACAGAATGCTGAGATTACAGGAGTGCACCGCCATACCCCAGCTCTCTGAGTTTCAGCTGAAGCTCAAGGGAGCTTTTCCTAGCTGCCAAATTCGATTAAGTTCCTCTGACAAAGGATCATTAGGGGGTGAGCTTCACAAGGGCTGGAACCCTCCTTTACTCAGTTCAGCATCCTCAGTGCCTAACTAGCATGGTGTTGGAAACACAGTGCCAGGACACAGTACAGAATGTACAAATTTCTTGAGCAAGGATTGTTAATGTCTTTACCTCTAATAAACTTTAAGGTCAGGAGGCCAGGGGTGATGTAGTATAAATTCCTGTATTCCCTTGTCAGGCAGGACTTTGGAGTTAGATCCCGGCCACACTGTTGACACATTCCACAAATATTTTCGAGTGCTTACTATGCAAAGCACTGGATGTGTAGGAATAAACCTTTTAAAACATTCATATTAAACATTAAACACATCGAACAATTGATAACATGTATGTAAAGTATTAAAAAAACCAAAATGAACTCTCTAAACCCACTGCCCAGCTCCCATGGTAAATGTCCCATGAGGAAAAGGAACTGAACTAGCAAAAGTAGATCCCTGGAGATTGGGTGGGAGGGTACTGTAGAAAGGATGAGTCTTGGGTAGGGTGGTATACGGAGGAAGAGAGGTCTAGCCTCAAAAGGTATTTAGAAAAAGCCTGACATTAGTGGAACACACCTGTAACCCTGGCATTCTGGGAGGCCGAGGCAGGAAGATTGCAAGTTTGAGCCCAGCCCGTGTACTTAGTGACCTAGGAAAACTGTGGGTTAAAATAAAAAATTTTAAAAGGGCCAGAGATGTGGCTCAGTGCAAAGGCCCTGGGCTTAGTCCCCAGCACTGGGGTGTGTGTATATATATATATATATATATATATATATATATTTAAGGGGGAACTAGACCCGATGGATTGTCACTCACCAGTTGTGTGACCTATGCAAATCTCAACATTTCTGGGCCTGAGTTTGTCTTCTCTTCTCTTTTCTTTTTTCTTCTACCTTTCCTATCCAGGCTGGTCTCAAATTCCTAGGCTAAAAGGATCCTCTTGCCTCAGCCTACTAAGTAGCTGAGACTTCAAGTCGGAGCCATCAAGCCTGGCTCCAACCTGTTTCTGCATCTGTAAAATGGGTTAGTAATAACTATTCTTATCCCTACCACCTTAGCACAGATGTTGGCACGAGATGGCACACATAAGTAGAATTGTCATTACCGAGAACGCGGGTAAAACGAATACTCTATCAAACCTGGGAGCAGCACTCGCCGTCTCCCAGGCAGGCAAATGATGGCTTGGTGATGCCTTGGCCTAAACCCACGCCCACACGATGAAGGGAGCTGGGCAGCGCGGTCCAAGTTAGTCTCGGCCGTCCCGCCTCTAGTCCTAGCCCCGCCCTCTTCCCCGCCCACACAGCGAGAGCCCCGCCCCTAGGCCGCGCGGGCGCGTCCCCGCCGTCTACGCACTGACGCGCGCGCCCCTCCCCTATTGCTGACGTGCGGGGCGGAGCGGGCCGGGCGGGCACCGGCGAGTCGTGTGCTTCCGCGGGCTGCGGGGTCGCCGGGGTCTCGTGGCGGAGGGGCTGCGCGGGCTATCGCCCGCTCCCTGCTTCCACCGTAGCGACTCGCAGCGCCCGGCGGGCCGTGCCCAGCCGGAGACCGGGCCGCGCAGGGTGAGTGGCGGCGGGCGCGCGCGCTCGGCCATTGTCTGCGCGGGGGGCGGCGCGGGCACGTGTGCGCCCCTCCCCAACGCCGCGAGCCCCTCCCCCACGCCGCGCGCGGACCCGGCGAGGCCGGAGTGGGGGCGCGGTGTTGGGTGCGTGAGTGAGTGGGTGGGGTGCGGAGGCTCCCTTGGGGGAACCGCGCTGTCTGAGGGCACCCGGCTCCCGAGCTGCCCGGTTGCTTGGCGTGGTGCTGGCGTGGGACGCGGGGGGAGTCCGGGACCCCCTGTAGCCCCCGACCCGGGAGGGGGCGCGGGCGGATCCCGGCTCGCGCCGGCGCGGAGAGCCTAGCTGGGTGGCGAGAACCGGGCGTGGAGCGGGCCCCCGTCACGCGTCTGGTTCCGGGGGGAGACGGGAGGAGGAGGGAGAATGTCACCAGGAATCCTGCGACCCCGACACTTCGTTTCTAGAGTTCTAGTGTTTTTGCTCCGCGTGTTTCCTAACGCAGCTGGCCCACCTTTACCGTCCCTTCTCGTTAATGGGTCACAGAGGCGGTGCAGTATAAAATAAATATATTTATATGTATTTATTTGTATGTAGTACATTTAAAACGTATTTATATGTATCTCAGTATCATTTTCCTTTCTTAATAAGTAGCAAGTATTTAGTGGAGACACATTTAAAAATGAAAACAGGCAGCCAGGCGTGGTGGCGCACGCCTTTTAATCCCAGCACTCGGAAGGCTGAGGTAGGAGGAGCGTTGTGAGTTCGAGGCCGACTTGGGCTACAACGTGAGCAAAGCCGGCCTAAAACTACGTAGTGCGACCCTGTCTGAAAAAACTAGGGCTGGGAGTTTGGCTTAAGCGCCTGCCTGCCTGGCAGGCATGAGGTTGTGAGTTCGATCCCCGATGCCACCAAAAAAAAAAGGCATTGCAGACTGCAGGTAATTGTCCCGGGGTGAATAGTTTTGGTTGTGTGTAAGCGCAAAGATAGGGGCAGGGTTCCTTCGAGGAGGAGTCTGGGGGAAACCTTTGGAGGTTTTCACAAGGGGCGTAGCATAATTTGATTGCTGCCTAGAGGAAGAAGTGAAGAGGGAGCTGAGAGGTGATTTAAGATGCTGTCTGCTGTAGTTTGGACTAGGCCCATGAAGGTAGAGACGGGGAAGAGTAAAAAAGTTAAAAAGAATTTGGGAGATAGAATTAATAAGATTTATTTTTATTTATTTATTTTTTAGAATGAACAGGATTTAGAAATGGGTGGGTGCTGGGTATGGTGGTGCACACCTATAATCTCAGCACTGATACTTGGGAGGCTGAGGCGAGAAGAGCACTGTGAATTCCATGCCAGCCTGGGCTATATAGAGTTTAAGGCCAGCCTGAATTGCATAGTGAGACCCTATCTCAAAAAAAAAAAAAAAAAAAAAATGCGGAAAAGAGGGATCTTTGCTTTTTTTTGCTTTTTGTTTCAAACCACAGAGGAGATAGATAGTGGTGGCATTGTCTGAAGAATGGAAGAGACATTTGAGATGAGAGAAGTCATGAATTCTATTCTGAGTAAGTTAAATTCGAGATGCATATTACTTACAAAATTAGTATGTCAAGGAAGCAGTCAGATGAGGAGCTCTGGAACTTGGGGACAGAGATTCCAGCTAGAGCTAGGTGTTGGGAGCTAGGTATGGATGGAATTCAGAATATGGGCAGATGTGAGGTCAGTTAGGGAAACGGGTGGTGAACTCAAATACGCCAAGGACCAGTAGATAAAAGATTGAGCAAAGAATTCCTTTTTGGATGCCAAGAATTAGTCCTCTCACCAGTGCTTCTGAAAGGTTTAATAAGGTGGTCAGCTGGGGCTGGGATGTGTCTCAGTGGCAGAGTGCGTGCCCAGGGTATGCAATGCCCTGAGTTGCACTCCCAGTGCCACCAAAAAAAAAAAAAAAAAAAAAAAAAAAATTGAATCCCGCAGCAAGGAGGTAATTGGTTTTGGTCATTCACGTTACTCTCTGCAGCTTTAAAAGTGGGAGGTGGAAAATAGAGTAGTTGAATGGGATTGGGATGTAAAGAAATCAGGGGAAAGTGCCCTTCTTTAAGGTACCTTATTTTTATCTTTTCCAAAACTAAATGTTTTGAATGAAACGTGAAAAAGGACTTGTGTCATTCCTTGATTACAGGTGAATTTCTGTTTTTACTCTCTGCCTGCCTTTTTATTCATCATTTTCTGATTGTCCAGAGTGCGTCAGATATTTAAAATATGCAGCCTGGCATACAGTGTGCAGAAGTTTCCCCATATGTTTTTCATTGTTTTAAATTCCTTTCCATTTATTCAGTGGATGCCCTGCAGTTTACTGTGGTCTATTTTTTATTATGAAGTCTACAGAGGACAACTAACATTTAAGTTGCAGGTCTGTGAGTACAGCTCATATCTGATGTGGGTTACCCTGTCCTGAGAGTACTGGTTCTCTGAAGTATTTGGTCCTTCTCTCTTCTCGTTCAACTATAGATTTTTATTTGAATCTTCATCTTCACTTTAAGTCTGCCTGCATCTCCCTGCCTGTTTCTGTTTTTCAGACAATTCTCAGTAGTTCATGCTGGCCTTGAACTATAGTAACTTGCTATGTAGCTCATGCTGGCCTCCAACTTTTGCAGTGATCCTCCTGCCCCAGCCTCCCGAGTGCTGGAGTTACAGGCCTGTGCCACCACGCCTGGTTTAGGCTTTATCTTCTTGCCTTTAATCCTGCCTCTCTTTTAATCTGTTTCCTGTGCTGCTACCCATGGGAAGGTGGGGTGGAGCTTTTCTTGCATTAAAAACAAGATTTGTGCAGCAAATCATTTCTGTATCATTTGTTCTGTATAAGAAAAAAATTTTTGAAAGCTACATTTCCCTGCATGAGTGGGTTGAAATTCAGTTTGAAGGATGAGGAATGTTTCGGTAAGTGGAGAAGGTCAAGTTGAAATCTGAACCCATTGGAAGGTGATTGTGAGATCAGCTGTATTCACAATTATGGATACACTGTTTTGTATTTTGTTTTGAAGTGAATTTGAGCATATGGATTTGTTTATTGTCTTTTTTTTTTTTTTTTTTTTTTTGCGGCACTGGGGATTGAACTCAGCCTCGCACCTGCCAGACAGGCGCTTAAGCTGCTGAGTCAAACTCTCGGCCCTGGTTTTTTCGAAGCAGGGTCGCGCTATGCAGCTCAGGCCGGCCTTGCGCTCGTGTTGTAGCCCAGGCCGGTCTCGAACTCACAACGCTCCACCTACCTCAGCCTCCCGATGTTTATGTCTTTTTGAGACAGGGTTTCACTACAAAGTTCAGGCTGGCCTTGAACTAAGCAATCCTCCTGCTTCAGTCTCCCTAGTGTTGGGATTACAGGCATGTGCCACCACATCTGGCATACTTTTAAAATTGAAATACATAATTATTTTTAAGTGTATGATTATAGCCAGGTGTCAGTGCTGCATGCCTGTGATCCTAGCACTCTGGGAAACTGAGGCAGGAGGTACTTAAATTTGAACTCAGCCTATTCATCTTAGACTCTTACATCAGAATTTTAAAGATATGTATATACATATATATGTATTTTAAAAAAATACATACGTGTGTGTGTGTGTATATATATATATATGTATATGACTCAGTTCAGAGTCCATGAGTTCAGTTCCTAGTACCACCCAAAAAAGTGTGTTGGCAGGTGTTTTTTTGTATATTCATGTGGTCGCCAAACTTTCACTGTTGTCTGGTTCGATGACATTTCTGTCACTAAAAAGAAAAGCCTATTAGACGACCTTGGCTCTCCCCTCCCTGCCGGCCCCCACTTGCTGTGTCCAGATTCACCCGTTTCTGTGCCTTCCCTGCAGCGTGGGTGTGCCGGGTCAGCCCTGCGTGTTCCTGTCCAGCCATGCAGCCATTCAGGGCTCCTCTTGCCTGGCGATGCAGCTGCGGGAATGCCCCTCAGTAGGTGGGCATGGGGCTGTTGCCACTGTCACTATTCCAAGTGATGCTGAATGCCGTTGTCAGTATTCACAGGTTTTTGCTTGGCCATTCGTTTCCATGTTGCTTGGATATAAAGTGGGAGCGCATCCTGAGGTTGCATAGTAGTCCTGTTTAACCTTCTGAGGACTTGCCGAGGGCCGCGCCGTTCTGCATCTCCACCAGCAGTGTGCAAAGCTCCCGTCGCACATTCCTCGGCACATTTGGCAGATCATGTTTAGTAGGGTTGCGGATGTGCTTTTGAAGAGCCTTGTTGAGATACAATGGAGGTATTGTGAACCACAAGATTTTACAAGTTTTGACATATTTGTGTATCTGTGACACCGTCGCCCAGTAAACGTGTCGGTCATCCCCAAAGGTTCCTCGCGCCCACTCTGTCCTCCTATTCGTCTTCCTTCCCCAGGCAGCCACTGGGCAGCTTCCGGTCACACAAGACTACTTGCATTCTGTGTAAATGAACTCATGGAGAATTTTCTTGTCAGCTGGCTTTCAGGCAGTCATTTTGAGATTAACTCACGTTACTGCATTTATCTACGATGTATTCTGTTTTACTGCTGGGTGGTATTTCATTGTGTGAGTCCATCGCAGTTTAATCCTTGAATCTACTCACCTGTTGACAGATGCTTGGTTTGATTCTGATGTGTGTGTGTGAGCAGTGGAGGGGAGGAGAGAGAGGTGCTGGGGCCTGAACCCAGGCTTGATGCACGCGAAGTACGTAGTCTACCACCGGCTACATGCCAGGCCCTAACAGCAGACCACAGCTATCCCTTCCTTCCTCCCTTCTCCCCTTCCCCTTCCCCCCTTCCTTCTTCCTTCCTTGTGACTTCTAGAGGCGGTGTCTCAGTACATAGCCAGGCTAGCCTTGAACTCACTATGTACTGGCCTGTGCCATTTTGCCTGGCTTTTTATTTTATTTTATTTTTTTGGTGGAAGGGGTCTCACTGTGTCTCCTTGACTGGTCTCAGACTTGCAGGTTTCAGTCATCTTCCTACTTCAGGCTCCCAATTAGTGTTTCCATTTTTTGACTGTTATATATAAACATTTTTGACTGTTTATATGGGCTTATACTTTTATTTCTTTTGGTAAATAAATGCTTGGAGTAAAATGGCTGTGTCATGTGAGTTTTTTTTTTTCAATGTGATAGTTTTAATAAGAAACTGCCAAATTGTTTTTCAAACTGGTTGTACTATTTTACATTCCCACCAGCCAGTTCACGAGAGTTCTAGTAGTTCACATTCTCTATAGTTGTTTTTTTTTTTTTTAAAGAAGAGGAATAGAAACATACAAACACCTCTATTCCATCTCCAGGTTAGTATTTTTGTTCGTTTTGCTCACTGCAATACCACACACGTAAGTTAGAAAATTCACAATAGTCAGAAATAAAATGAAAATTCAGATCTACTACCCAGAGGCCACAGTTACTAATCATTTTGCCCTTCCTTCCCCAAAGCCTAAAAGAGCATACACCAGCATTTCTGTCCCTTTTCACTACTGTACTTTATACAGAAGAAGTCAAAACATGCACACTCTTCTGCACCTTCATGGTTTTACCTTGTGGTTTACTTTAGAGGTGTTCCCATATCAGCACATTTTTTTGATGACTACTTTTTACATATGTACCTCAGAACAGTTTTGCTGTGAGAAAACGCAAGCTTGTTCCCAAGCAACTGACATACCTT
>RJWM01030316.1:0-23553 GCA_004363535.1 Dasyprocta punctata
TCCCTGTCTTTCTCCTCTGTTTAATTGCTTGCCCTGCTTTGTGGTTTCTTTCTGTTGCTGTTCATGTGTTTGTGGTCTTCATTATCTCTTTCTAATACATCCTTCAGAGCATTACACTGTGCTGGTTTGGCGGTTATGAATTTCTTCAGTTGTTCTTTGTCATGGAAGTATCTTATTTCTCCAAAGAATTTGAAAGAGTTTTGTCGGGTACATCAATCTGGGTTGAAGATTGTTTGCTTTTAGGGTCTCTATTTCACTACAGGTTCTCTTTGATTTGAGGGTTTGTGATGAGAAATCTGCTGTGATTCTGATGGGCTTTCCTTTTTAGGTGCTTTGTTTCTTTTCTCTAACTGATTTTCATATTTTGTTCTTGTGTTGAATTTCTGGAATCTTGATTATTATATGCCTTGCTGTAGATTTATTGTAGTTATGGCTATTTAGAGTGAATTTATTTTTATGTCAAAATCTTTACCTATGTTTGAGAAGTTTTCTGCCATTATTTCTGTGTTTTTAATGGCATTTGTGCTGTCTCCAGTTTTCTCACTGGTTCTAATCAGTATTGTGTTGTTCTTCTTTTCTTCATCTTGTAACTGTGGATTGATTTTTCATGGTCCCTTGCTATTTTGAGATGTCTTTCTTTTCCTGGCCACTAGTCACATTTCTGTCTTCTATGTCTGATAGTCTATCCTTGCCTTCATTCAATCTGTTGCATATATTTTCAATGGAGATTTTAATCTCCTGGATTTCTGTTTGGATCTGTTTCATTGATTCAATTTTTTATGTTAGACGTTCATAGTTTCCATAACTTTCCTAACCTCCTCTATTTTTTATCTGTATTTTTTAAAATTTCTTTCATTTTGATCATCATTTCTTTTTGTACTTTAGATATTTTTGTATGTCCTCTACCACTTGTTTTTCCACTTCTGTTGCTATCATTTCTGAGCGTTCCAGTGGTTGGCTTCCGATTTCCTCTGTCTTTTTGTGCTCTGGACTTGTTCTGGGTGGAATGGGCACTTTTGATTGCATTTTGCTTTTTCCTCTTGTCATTTTCTATTTTTTATTTTATTTTGTTTTCTGCCTTGATGCTTGTAGATTCCTTATGTTAGATAGCTTTATCACCTTTGCTAGGTGATGTCTGTTCCTCAAGGATGTCTTCTAGATGTAGGTGATTCTTGGTCTCTGTGTCTATCCCAAGAACCTACCTTCCCAATGTATTAAGAATGTGTACTTGCTCTTTTTTTTTCAAGGCCCATTCCTTTGGTACTGGATTATGGTGGTAGTTATGGCCCCTTGAAATCTCAGTATTGTCATACAAGGGACAAAAAACTGATTATAACAGTTCTGGAATCCTGGTTAAAGTAGTACAGTTAGCAATAACAATAGACTCAAGCACAGCCTGGCTACTGACAAACTGTGGTAACTATCAGCCTGATATCTTTAACTGTAGGAGCAAGTTCTATAGTTATATAATATAATCCAACTTATAGCAGGAACTTGTATGCAACATTTTTCCACTTAATAAAGTGATTTTACCCTGTCATGTGGGGAAGGGGGTTTTAAGAGTGGTAGGAGATAGAATGGAGAGGTGGGTGGGGTTAAATATACTAGGAGAAAATTTGGTAGGCAGAAGACAATCATCCAAGCATTGGGTAATTCTAGGATACAAGAGGAAGACCTTGGAAGAGAAAGCCTAGGAGTATTGAAGTGAACCAGAAAGGGAAGGGACAGTGTTTACCCACATGAAAGTCATAAAATCAAGTGAGGCAGTTGGCAAAAGAGAGAAAAAGGACAAGTAGAATAATACAAAGGGAAAATTTGGAGATCTAAATCATGAATGAAAGGGAAAAGAAAATAAAAAAGAGAAGGAAAAGAAGAAAAAAAGAGAAAAAAGAGAAAACAAAAATAATCACATTTAAAAATGCAACAAACATACAGAAAGAAAAAACAGGGCAAAACAGAACAGAGATAAAAAGGGAAAATAAAAAGGGGAAAAACACAAACAAAAACAACAACAAAAATAAAATAAAAATGAACAGCAGAACAAACCATACTAACCCAATGGACTACCAAAAGGAAAGCCCATCAGAGAAAAATAGAAGTAGTGAGATTCCTCTTGTGGCTATAGTTCCATGGTAGGTCCAAGTCTGATCACAGAATGTGTACTCCAGCCAAGATTGCAGGTGGATTTGTGCTGGGTTTGGGTCTAATCTTTGTCTCTGGATTTGAGGGATTGGATTAGTTTTCTATTCCTGGAGTTCTCCCCAGCCATTACATAAAGAAAAAATAAAAGATAGAAGAAAAAAGAAAAAAAATAGGGAAAAGAAAAGAAAAGGCATCACTACCCCCCCACTTCTATTCTGCATGTCTTTGTCCACAAGCACAAAGCTGGTCCACCTAACTTATCACCTTCTGGTTCATATTGTCACTGTTGTTTTGGATTTTTCCATGCCACTAGTCCCACCTGTCCATTGTGTGCACTCTAGCTGGGGTTCTACTGTGTCACTGGTTTCCAACTGGCCTCTGATCCGTAGTCCCATCAATGGAGGCAGCAAGAGCTCTTCTTGAACCTCTGTCTTGCCAGTCTCCACAGTTCTGGGTCAATGACTGGTACAAGAGCCCATCTCAAACCCCTTCCTGCCAGTTGCAGCAGCTGTTGGCCAAGGAAAGAAACAGGAGCCAGTAGTCTTGGACCCTCCACCTTCAAGTCACAACATCTCCCAACAAAAATTTAATCATCACCAAAAAATTTTACCTAGAAATAACTCCATTTAACTGCATTTTGTTACATATTATATTGGTCAGCTTTCCTGTTGCTAAGAAAAAATACCTGACACCCACAACTTAAAGGAGATAAGGTTTATTTTAGCTCACAGTTTGAGACATTTCAGTCAATGGTCAGTTGCTCCAATGCAGATCATGTTGGAAGGATATGGTGTATCAAAGTTGCTCAGTTCATGCCAGCTAGAAAATAGGGCACAGGGGAAGAGCCAGGGAGGAAGGAACCAGGGGCCAGATACATGCCCAAGGTCAGGTGCCCATGACCCACTTTCTCCAACCAGACCCCACCTTCTAATAACCCATTCACCTACAAACTTATCAAAGGGCCATTGCCCTAACAGTCCAGTCACCTCTCCAGGAGTCCTTTAACCCATTCAACTAGGGTCTTTCTATGCTTATTGTTGTACTCAGGGGTTGCAAGGAGAACAATTACATACAGGACACATAATTTATAGTAATATTTTATAATGGTCACCCAGAGTCAAATACAAGGAGTTCAGGAAATCTGTCCACAACACTAGAGACCTAGAAAATACAGCTGAAGGCCTAGATTCCATGGCAATAACCTGCGTGAGATCAGCAGAAAACCTAGAGCCTACGACAATGACTCATACAAGTTCATTTCATGAATCTGCACTGGGAAGGCCCACAGGTCAGCCATGGAAGCTAGAAAGTCTATGCCAGCAGGGTGAAGGATCTGTGCCAGTAGGCTGAGGGTTCTGTACTACAGCCAAGAAGCAACGCTCAAAATAAGGACCAAGGGCTCCCCTGAAAAGTATCACAGCCACCCTCAGCAACAAGGAGGTCCCAAGCTCCTCTGACAATGAGAACAGCTAAGTACATATCAGGAAACCAGCATTACAAACTTCTCCTGGAGATTAAACTGCACACATCTTCCCCACCAGAGCCAGGAAGCAATGCTCAACTAAGGACCAGAGCTCCCCCAAAGTGAACCACAGCCATTCTCAGCAACAAGGTCTCAAGTTCCTCCAATGATAACAGCCAAGCTCATATCAGGGGAGCCAGTATGACAAGCTCCTCCAAGCAAACCAACAGCTCCAAACAACAACACTCAGGGGAACCCACAATGCTGCTCTTCCTGCTGGCAACAGTCCTCAGGTGGGCGATCATGGGCACCATGCTGATTCAGTTCAGCTGGTATTTAAATTGACCACCAGTTACCAATCCACTACACATATGAATCAGATAAGTTCTGATACATATGAATATGATATAAAATATATGTGTATCAGACAAGGTCCACAGATTCATGTGACTTATATTGTAGAGGGCAGATAACATAAATGACATTTTGGCTAGTGATGACAGCTATCGAGAACACAAAACAGCCGGGCGTGGTGGCACATGCTTTTAATCCCAGCAAGGTCACACTACATAGTTCAGGCTGGCCTTGTGCTCGCATTGTAGCCCAAGCCAGCCTCAATCTCACGACGCGCCACCTACCTCAGCCTACTGAGTGCTTAGATTAATATTTTTTAAAAATGTTTTCAAACCGTAATTGAATTGGGAGAGTTAGAGTCAGGGGAGACAGGGAGCCCAAGTATACTTATTATGCTGAAGGCTTAGGAAAAGAGGAGTGAGATGAGCATAGTGAACCAGATGGCCTATCAAGACATTTATTTTGGCAATAGTTTGAAGAAAGGATTAGTTGATCAGAAGTTAGAAATTTGGGTGACCAGCTGGAAAACTCCAGTAGTCATCCATACAAAAGAGCTTGAATTAAGATCATAACACTGAGAATGGAAGAGAGTTGAGGATAAAAACACTGAAGACACTGGCAAGCAGAGCTCATCAAATAACAATGTGTGGTTGAAAACAAAAACAAGGAGGAAGATACTTCTGAGTGCAATCCATTATATTAAACTTCCGTATCTTTCCCCCCCCCGGCACCAGGGATCGAACTCACAACCTCGTACCTCCCAGGACAGGCGCTTAAGCTGCTGAGCCAAACTCCCAGCCCTGGTTTTTTGAGGCAGGGTTGCACTATGTAGCTCAGGCCTGCCTTGTGCTCACGTTGTAGCCCAAGCCGGCCTCGAACTCACAATGCTCCGCCTACCTCAGCCTCCCGAGTGCTGGGATTAAAGGCGTGCGCCACCACGCCCGGCTAAACTTCTATATCTTGACTGGTGTTACTTATTCAAACTCAAATGCCCACTCTTACTCTTTCATTATAAATTCTAATTAAATATCAGAACAAAGAAAAATCAACTAACATTTCTTCTTAGCACCTGAAAAAATTACCACAGAGTCTAATTTTGAATTGTATTGCATACTGATTTTAAAGTCCTTAATCCTATATATCCTTCAAACGATCTGGATTTAGATCCAAGGGCTAAGTCTTGTTTCAGCTTCAACTCTCCAAATCTTTATTCCTTCTTCTTTTTCCTTCAGGGTAAATAATATGGCTTCTTTCTCTCCTTCTCCTGAGTAACCTTACCACCAGTAGGAATTCAGTTAATCCTTGGGGTTATGATACATTCTAAGGTGGTTCACTGATTTTTAACTATAAGTCATTGATCAACTAACTTGACCCAAGCCTTTCTTGGTCTCCAAATTAATATTTATACCTCCTTAATGATTATCTCTCCATAGAAGCCCTTCCAACACAATCATTTAATAAAACTATTCTCCCCCAGTGTTTTTGCCTGGTGGTTTTAGAAGTGGGGAGACACCATCTATCAACTCTTCTGCCAAGTTATTTTTAAAACAGTGAGAATTATAAAAGACTTGAATAGAAATATAAAAATGGCGTGTTTATGCCTACTTCTATCTGTGACTTTATAATATGAGGATTATGAAATTGTTTATCATGTTTGCCATAAAAATATTTTAAGACAAAAAGCAAATTATACTTGCCAGACAAGTGACTATTCAATGCATATGAGATTTTCATTTGATGAAAAAGTTCTAAGATTAGATAATCATAATTTTTTGTACATAAATATACTTTAATGTTCTAACTTTGAATTTTAAAATGGTAAAAATGATAAATTATAAATATATATTTTATTGTGATTTTTAAAAAATAATGATATGTAGATTTCAAAATGAGTTCTGTATAAATATCCACAGGAGAACTTTCTCATATTATCACCACTGTGAACTGCATACTTGGTCATATTTCACTCTAATTCTGACCTAGAGGAAGATTCAGTCCAACTTTCAGCCTTCCCTGGGAACTGCCTAAGGTTTCAGGGCTTGTCTGTTTGAACTAAGGTGATTCAAGGCTCCTTTGTACTTATTTATCTTTATTTTTTCTTTATCTCTCATTTTTCATTCCTATTTTCTATTTATTTTATCATTTTACTTTATATGGATATTTGTAGGATACCCTAATCATTTTTAAGAATCTGACAGACTATAAATAACTTAAACATCAAAATATGACCAGAAATAGATACGATGTTGCTGATTTTTGTCTCTCATGTCCTATCTTTTCCTACTATAAACTTCAAGTAGTCCTTTCATTGAGATGTCCAGGAAGTCCTATTAGATTTGAGATACATTTTTATTAAATATCAAACTTCCTCATAGTGGACATATTCTTTTTACTGACTTAAATCATACCTAGTACTTTCCATTGTCAATAGAACTCAACCATCAGGTACAAATACATTACAAATTCAGGGATAATGATGAAATATCCTGAAATCTGAGAAACAACCCCTGTTGGAGAAACAAATTACATATACCCTCTGTCAGGTTTTTATTGCTTTCCATGATTGCAAGAAAAGAACAAGCTTTGCAAGGCCTTGTTGTCCAAAGTTAAAAAAAAATGCCACACCTTAGAAAAAGATATAATAGACAATTATGCCCTGCATTCTTCTTTTCAAAAAAATGGAAAAATATAAACCGTTTGTCAAGGAAGCAATGCAAGCTTTTATCTGGTTACAATGACAGAGATAATTTGAAAATAAAAATCTCTGTTTGAAATAAATGTAGAGTAAATGGACATTTGTAATATGTCTTAGAGAATAGATGGGCCACCAAAATTGTGCATTGACTAATGTGATGGCAGTATGAATGAATTTATTATCTATTTACTTAACAAATATTTGAGCTATTCATGCTGAGCACTGTACTATGCCCCAGGGATGAAACATTGGGAGAAAAATGCTTACTCCTCAATCAAGGAAAGAGATAAAAAGGCAGAAAAGTATAATATAGATATTATATTATGCTAGTGAGTACAATCTGGGAAATTAGATAAATTTCTAGAGAAAGTGTCATCCACCCTGAGATCTGAAGAAGCATATACAGGAAAAGGTCAATCTTCTCAACAAGACTGAACTAGATACGACAAGAGTTTTCCAAGGTGATGTATACATCCAAGAGTCATGGCAGAGGAGAAAAGAAAATGGCACTTTTGGGGAACAAATGATTCCGCTAAGCTGCAAATAGAGGGTAGCACAGCTGGCTAGAAAGAAGGCTAGAGAAGGAAACTAGAGGTATTTGAACAATTCAGGGATTATTAATAATTGGACTTTATCCTGAAATATTTGGGGACCACTGGAGGCTTTAAAGCAAGAGAAAGACATGTTTAGATTTACATTTTAGTAATATATACATACTTAGTATCATTATTTTGAATTTGAAGATTATTGTAGCAGAGTAGGTAAGAAGTAATGAGGGCCTAAGCACTGTTACTCCAATGTTTTTATCATGTACTCGTATCTGTGAAATAAGTTTGAGCAATGCATCTCTGTTTTGTGTTTACTTGTATGTGTATAAAGTATAAATGTGCATCATTATATTAATAAGTGAAAGCAATAAATAAAATGAGATAAAATCAACAGAAACAGAAGTTCTAATATCATCTTCCTCCCTCCCAACAGGCTAAATTACGTACACACCCGATTACACATGCTATGCTCTGGAGGCCACTGGCTTGAACTAAGAAACTAGGGGAGAATACAGAAACACTAACAAATCAGAGAGAAAAAGGGAGGATACAGAAGCAACAGGGTTCAATTGATTGCATATAGTAGAAGAAGCAAAACAAGTCAAGAAGCTACTGACTTTATTCCTACCTAGTATGAGCAGTCAGTGTTAGACACTGAATTATGGTACACGACCAAAAAACAGTTTAGATGGAAAAGGTTAAAGCACTTTTGCACAAATCAAACTGAAATGGAGAAGCCTGGTAAACATCAGTGTAAACAAGTATGGAGAAAGTTTATCCCACAGTAGCTTATAAGGAGATTAAAAAGTGAACTTACCTTTCCAGCTAAACCTACAAGTCGTATAAATTTTTCATTAACAGTTGAAATTGGGAATTCTTTATCTCCCAGATACCCAGTGATTTCTTCTATTTGGGACTACATAATTAGGGACCACAAAATCTTTAGACTTTCCTACATGAAAGAATCAATTTTCAAGAATCTTGGCCTTCAGGTCTGATATAATATTAATCTACTATGTCAGAGTTTAGTAATGGGTACCATTAGGTAAAATAGCTGAAACACTATTTGGCTGTTAAACGAAGTTTCAATAGCTGTTCTGTGACTTTAAGGTTGTATGCTTTATGGCAACAAATGCAGGAGCAAGAATTTCAATTCCAGTATAAAATTTGGAAAACTCTAACAACCTAAAGCGTCAACCATTTGCTGATTGCACTTAATGCCATGCAGAGAACCCATGCAAGGCTCATTTGAAAGTCAGTCACTAAGGCCCATTGTGAGAACCAAGAATTGTTTAAGGAGAAGCCAGAGAAAGTGTAAAGAAAAAGTCAGAAGCACATACAGATAATTGCAATCCTACCTATAAAGTATTTAACTCATTGCTTATGAATTCTCTCTTAAATCAGAGAGGTAGCAGTTTGCCTTATGTTGAAAGATATCTTATCAAAGACAAATTGTCACCTCATTGGAAAATGTTGATCATGTGATACAGATACCACCTCATTTGAAGCTCACCATAGCCATATTCAAGCAAAAGGAAGAAATTCTACCTGAGAATCAAAGTACTTCCTTGACAGTCACACAGAGTAAATGGCAAGACCAGGCTTGACCTCAGCACTGGTGATCCTAACCACACTACCCCAGTTTTGTTGGCTCACCAAGCAACTCTGATCAAGTACTCTCACACCTGTGATGAAAGCAAAAGAAATGTTGCTGTTGAAAAAATGTAAAACTTCAAAACCACTGAAGTTTTTCACAAAACCACCTGAATCATGAGCACCAAACGCAAAATTAAATCTGGATTTTTAACATTCAGTACAGAACTATTGTGTTTTACCACATGCAGGAATATACATACATTTTCTATGCAAACACACATAATGGGTACCATTAGGTGAAATAGCTGAAACACGAGAGAGAGAGAGAGAGAGAGAGAGAGAGAGAGAGAGAGAGAGAGAGAGAGAGAGAGAAACAGGCTCTCACTTCCTAACTGCTGGTTGCTGCTGATTCCAAGCAAAAAATGCATCACCTTACACAGAAGAAGCTGTGAAAGCAGAAAAATCAATCTAGCATTTTAATAAAAAATGTGAGAAACTGAGAAGATGAGCTATGGTGCAATCACTTTGGGCGGATCTGGCTGTTTTGCTATTAATCATTTCTCTACCGTACAGTCAGCAGAACTTTATTTAAGTCTACTCAATGAATTGTTTGCTCCAATGCAGAGGCACTGTGACCAAGTGAGATGAGATTATAAAGCCATCATTCTGTCCCAGGGACAAGGAACTGTGCCCAAATTATAGTCGTCAAGCAAAAAAGATTAATCTCAACAAAAGACATTTATTTTCCCCAAGATTGGAATATTGAAATTTCCTGACATGACACCTTATATCTCAGCAATTACAAATCTTGAATTTAAAATAAAATCTTACAGCATATCTGGTATTACCCTACAATCATACCCTTTCTGTTTTAAGAAAAAATTCAAACTTCAGATTAATACCTTACAACAAGTGTTTTAACTTTTCTTATACATCGGTTAACGTTTATTAATCTTTGCCTTCCATTTCCAAATTAATTTGAAGGCCTAAAACTGTCAGAGCTTTCAGACTACTCCTGCCTGGTATCTGAGTCATTCTGCAGATTCATGAGTTTTTAGAAAGACTGAGCAGGGAGTTTACCAAGCCTTTTAAATCAACCCACAGGACCCAATTGAATACCTGTGCACCTAGGATCTTGAAATCATGGCCTATACAAATAAGACAATACTCAATAAAAGCAATAATGCCATCAAGAGCCACCTTTACTTATCAACCACACTTAGTCTCTCAGCTTGACACTTTCTGTATCCAAGAGTCCTCCCTGAGAATCGATCTTGCTGGTGAGGCATACAATGTTTGCGAACTTCTTGAACTGAGTTTGGCTGCCATTGCTTTACCAACTTCAGGAGTTCATCCAAGGCAGAGACGTCAACTCTCAGCATCAACCCAGCAATCATAAATAATATCTCTTTCTTAAATACCAGATTACCTTCCAAGATTAAGCCACCTGAAGCAGAAGCTATCTTTAAATTAGTTCCAATGTCTTCTGTTGCTTATTTAAGGAAAAATTCAGAACACAAAAAAGAAAAGATGCACTTTCTGAGTATAAGATTCTACCTACTTTAATCTCATTGCATTCTTAAACATATTCAGATTTTTATGACTTTCTCCCCTTGTACTATATTCTAAAACTAAGATAATCATGATCTTCTTTAAGAAATCTTTTTGAAACACCCAAGTTCGCTATCAAGCTGATTCAGTGGGCTCTGTACATTTGCTCCTACCCTAAGCCCAGTTTTCCTCCTGCCCTCAATTGATGCCATGTTCTCTTCATCCCCTAGAAAGATGGCTCATTCTTCTTCTCAACTACAATGACAAAAAGATGTCATGATTTTCAGATACTCAAAATAGCCTCTTGCTTGGCAATATTGTCTCAAGAAAAAGACCTCCCTAACCAAAATTTAGATTGCTAACATATCCATTCTTGTCCTGCCGAGACTTCATGGGTCCTGGGTCCCTTATGGCTTTGCTGTCCACCCTGATTTCATTGTCACATCCACAAATTATTCTAGCCTCAGGACCAATAATGGCCACTGGCTGTTAAATTTCCCTGATCTTAAAATCTCTGAAAGTGTGATATGTGTCTTCCTGTCTCTCCTAAATTTAATCAATATGACTCCAGTCTATAAGATCCAGGTTAGAGGTAAATTATCCTGGTTCCATTGTTTGGGGTACAAAAGAATTTCATTGGGACAAAGGGCAGAGTGAAATTATTCTGCAGAGTACTATTCTACAAAGTTTTCTCTTATTTCCTCCTGTTAATATATTTATTTGCCATATTTGGTATATGAGTGTAGAATTTGACTTCATATTTAAAACAAGTGGGAGAAACTCATAAAGAAAATTTTGCCAGCATAAATTATATCTAATTCCTTCCATCAGCCTATTCCAGAACATGAATTATATATGCATCAACCAAATGCTGAGTTTCTACAAAAGACAGTCATTGATTTTGTGCAGATTAGTAACAGCACATTAATTCAGCTATCATTAATTTGATATTTTCTGAGAAATAGAACTTTAGTTTAGCTATATTACTTGGGGGGATGCTATCCTAAACAAATCAAGACAAAGTAGTAAAAAATCTACAGATGGCATCAATCCCTAATCTCTTCTAATCACATTTTTCAAGAACTCTAGAAGTACCAGCACCACAAATCATAACATTCTTCATGTGCCCAATCATCGTTGATTATTTTGTTTGTGCCAAATATCTGTCCTCAAGGAATTTTCAACCTCATTAAGTATAAACTGTAAATTTCCTGATTTATGAATCATTCTTTTTATTGAATTTTCATTTAATACTGTACACATGCCAAGAAAAGTCACATAGTATAAATTATGAAGCATGACAATAAAATAAAAACCCCATGCCTTTATCACTAGAATATTAGCAACATCCCTTTATTAACCCTCATACCCTTCCACATCTCCTTATCTGCCTCTTTCCACACTCCCACAAGAACTAACAACTGTACTAAAATCTTGTATATCATTCTGCTTTTCTTCTAGAGTAACCCCATATGTATGTATTTCTAAACACTAAATTAAGCTTTGTCTGTTCATTAACTTTTTTGAAATGGTATTTTGCTATATAGAATCTGTGGTGATACCTTTTTGTACTGAAAACTAAGTTTTAAGATAGATCCATGTTACAGATGTTTAGTTTGCAAGTGCTGAAAACATTCCCAAAATGGCTTCACCAATTTATACCTACCTTGACAGGTCAATATGCTTCATGCTAAGAGTTAATATTGGTACATTTATCTTCAGATTTTGCCAATTTAGTGAATGTATAAGTTTATAACATTGAGGTTCAAATTTACATTTCCTTGATTGTCAGTAAAATTGAGCACATTATTGTGTGTTTACTGTTTATTTGGATTTATTTTGTGAAATGATCATCTAGGTATTTTGGAAATCTTCAAAATCAGATTATTCGTCTTTTTCGTATTGATTTGTTGGTATATTTTATTTATTGAAATCATTAGTCCTTTCTCAGTTGTATGCATTGCAAATTACCTCTCCTAGTTTGTAACATTTTACCTTCTATATGGTATCTTTTGGTTAATAAAAGTTCTTTATCTTAGTATAGTTGAATGTATCAGTATCATCTTTTATGATTAGTGCTGGTAGGTACCAGGGGTTGGACCCAGCAGCATTCGGCCACTGAGCTACATGTCTTTTTTTTTTATTTTGAGACAGGGTTTTGATAAACTGCCCAAAGGGAACTTGAATTTAAAATCGTCCTGTCTCAGCTTCCCAAAGTACTGGGATTACAGGCATATAGACACATGTTACCGTGACCAGGTGGTTAATACTTTTTAATCTCTTCAGAATTCATACCTACCTCTATGACCATACAGATAAGAAATCACTTTTCTTATATATTACTTACCTTTGCAAATATTACAAATCAGTTTATATTAAGGAATTCTGTAATTTTAACCAGTATTTTTTGAAGTGTATTCTAGGTTCACCTGACTCAAAACTACTTAAAGATTTTTAAAATGCTAATTCTCAGTCTTTGTCTTTTTCAACTAGTACTTATTAAGCAACTTTCATATATCAAGTTCTAATCTAAATATGACAATACAGAAGTAAAGATAGACAAAATGCCTTGATAGTATATGGTTTACAGATATTAAAAAGAAAATAGATAAAACTCATGGTATGCCTTCTTGTCTTCCTCCCTTTGTTTCTCTACTCCTGGACTCCCAGCTTCTCTGACCCAAGTCTTTGTACCAGCTGTTATAAAAACAGGGATTGACACCTTTGCAGATGTAATCAGAAAATTGCAGCTGTGACATATGTTTAGCCTTGAGAATTTCATCCCGGGGAGAGCTGCTGATAGGGCAATAAACAGTGTGCCAGCAAACTATAAACTCTCACCTTTTCTAACTTAGAGAACAAGTTGTTTCAATAAATACTTTTGTAAACTTAGTAGAAGCCCCCCCACCATGGCTGATGCTTGAACCGTAATCATATTAATGCTACATACACAATGAGTTACTCCAAAATGTAAGGCTCTACTTTTCTCAAAAAATAATTAACTTTCTTTCTTATTTTAAAAGCTAGTGTTGATTTAAGCAATTTTTTCTTGCAGTACTGAGAACTAAACCCAGGGCCTTCTCACTGAGTTACATTCCCAATCCTTTATTATTATTTAGTTTGAGAAAATGTCTTGCTAAGATATTATGTTGTCCAGGCTAGGCCCAAACTTGCACTCCTCCTGCCTCAGCCTCCCAGAGTGCTGCGATAACAGGTATGAACCACCATACCAGGGCTCTTTTTAAATGGAAAATTTAAAACTTCTACTTGCAATTTATAGCAGGAGTATTGAAATAATTATGAAAACTGCTTTTTAGGAAAGTTCAAATTTTAAACCAAAACAGAAAAAGATCCCATCTCTAATATGGTGTATGGATTTTGTTCAGATTGCCTGTTTGCAATTCAGCTCCAAAATTCTCCCTTTGTGCTTTCACCTATATATAAGGGAATTAGAATCTGGGAACTGCGTTTCCCAGAATCACTACAGCAATGTTCAGGGTAGAGAATGCCAGCGAGAGGCCTTGTGCAAAATTAGAAGGTAGGAAAAGAGGGAAAACACATTATTTTCCACCAGCTGCAGTGCATATGGGGAATTTTGAAAGTACATCTGCAACTTTCTGATTTCCTGAAAGCTGGTGGGAAACATGAGAACCAGCAATGAACTTGCTTGGCTTTTTATGTCCCCCATACTTCTTCTAATGGTTTCCCAATTACCTGAATTGAATTGTTTCTTGTTTAAAATATCTAGAGTAGTTCTATTATTCAGACTAAGCTCTGGATAATACACCATGCCTTTCAACATTATTTTCTCTCTTTCTTGCTTTCTAAATCCCCAAGTCAGTCTGCCGCAGTGGTACATACCTGTACTCCCAGCACTCAGGGAGGCTGAGGTAGAAAAATTAAGTTTGAGCTCAGCTTCTGCAACTTAGCAAGACCTTATCTAGCATAAAAAATAAAAACAAGAAAAACCTGTGGATGTAGCATAGCACAAAGGCCCCAGATTCAATCCCCAGTATCACACACACACAAATCAGATGTTGTGGCATAAGCTTGCAGTCTGTCTGGGAGGCTGAAGTATGAAAGTCATAAGTTTGAGGTCAGCCTGAGCAACTTAGCGACTTAGGGAGACCCCATTTCAAAATTTAAAAATACTTTTTTAAAGAGGGCTGGGGATATAACTCAGAGAAAAGGCCCTGGGTTCAACCCCCAGTACCACAAAAAGAATCCCAAATCAGAACTAATTTTGTCGATAACCTCCAAACATAGAAAAGATCTCTCTCCATAATTTCCAAACTACAAACCTGAAACCTCAGATAAATCCAACTGATAAGTGAAATGATTGGGAGCCCAATAGATTCTGTGAACTACAGAAAACACAAACAGTGTAAGAATTTATATGTCATTTCAATATTTTTATTATCCGTGAAAGTATCACTACATTTAGGAAATTAGATTCATAAATATACATGTGTGTGCTGAGCAAGATGGCCTTTTTAAGAATTATGTATTTCTAACATCTGACTCAGGTAATTAAATTGACTAAACTTTAAAGGTCGTATTTCTACCAAAGGTCAATTTGTTGAACATCAAATATTTATTTTCTAATTTAGCATTTGTGTTAGTTTTCCAAGGCTATTATAGCAAAATCCCATAAACTGAGTGACCTAGACAACAAAATTCATTGTCTCAATTCTAGCATCTAAAAGAGCAAGATGTCAGCAGAGCCTTCCGAAAGTGCTAGGGAAAGGTCTGTTTCAGGCCTCTGTGTTTCTTCTGATGATTTGCTGCAATCTCTGGATTTCCTTAGTTTGATCTCTTTCTTCACATTCATTCTCCCTCTCCCCTTACCCCATGTGCCTGTCCAAACTGCTTCATTTTTTTTAAAAGGACACCAGTCATATTGGATCAGGACCCACCCTAATGACTTGTTTTCAGTAATTACATTTGCAATGACTTCTTCTCCAAATGAGTAATATTATGAAGTTGTAGGGGTTCAGATTCCAACCTGTCTTATGGGGGACACAATTGAATATTTAACAACATTTTTCAAAGTGTCTTTCAGTAGTGGTGAGGCAAGATATAGACAACACCAGTAGACTATCAGCCATGTTTTCATCCGATAAAATCCTAACAATAAAATGTGACTGTATTTCAATCTTTTAAATTGTTTTACCACGTGTCACTGAACTAAAATGATGGCAAATCGAGATTACAAATGTCCAGAGGTAGCTTGGGGCAGATGAAGGAGCACTAAATGAAACAGGGAAGACTGCATTCAATTCCATGCCAGGACTTCTGAGCAAAACAAACCCACACAATGCACTCCCAAAACCTCAGTTTTCCTACCTGTAAAATGGAAAATAACAGTTCCTCTATCAGTAGCAATTCAAGAATATCTAGACAGGGGAAGCAATCAGATTGGAAAAGTAGCTTCAAGTAGTATTCACACAGTTGTTACAAAGAGGAAATAATTAATTTTCTATTTCAAACAATACAAGGAGCTATTGTAAGATATTTGTGGGAATACATTTTAAAATAATGTAATTACCAAAAATTATCATTTAAACTTCGTCAATTATCCTGGATAATTTGAATTTTAACTTATTTAATAATAGTGTTATGTTATAGCACTCCTATTTACCTAATACTGTTAATTTATTAGTTTCTGACCTTAAACTAATATATTTTAGAAAACTTAAAATTCAGGAGGAAAAAAACAGAGAAAAGTAATTTAAAATCAACTGTAGACCCCAAAGATGTCTTTTGCTGCTTTTGTATTTTGCCAAAAGTTTTCTATGTGTGTGTATTTGGGGGTGGGAGGAATTCTAAATTGGGATCAAACCTTGTGTTGGGTTGTATAATCTTTTTTCTTCTAAAATACTATGACCATTTCTCTACCTCAATAATTATTCTTCTCTAGTATTATCTTTAAGGAGTACATATAATTCTAAAGTATGTCTTTACCATAATTTATAATAGATTTATTTACATTCACTTTGTGTTATAACATAAAAATCCTATAAACAAAGTTTCAGTTACATAATATTAGAATATTTTTCATATGATAAATTTTTGACATAATAAAATTTCTCTTCTTTTTATGCTCACCAAAATGGTTATTTTTTCATCTTTACAAATAATCTGGGTAAAAATAGGTATGAAAGAGTAAATTCAAAATTCACCTCTCGAAAATTTAGCATGCTTTAACAACTATATCTTCCATTCACAATTTGTGTGTGAAGTTGCATTATGAACCTTCTCTTTGTATACTGACTACTGTTGCTATGCATAGCATAAGAATAATGTTTTATGTATCAGATGTGTTGCAAACAACCCAAAATGATCTGTACATAATTTACAGTTGTGATGATGTTATAATATCCAGAAAGCTTACTTTTCTTGCCAACAGATGTGAAAATATTTATGAATATTTAAATTTGGAAAACTCTAACCTATCCTGGGGTCAATAAAATATTCAAAATAAATTCTTCATGCTTTTGTTTCATATGTTACATTCAGAACTTTTCTTTAATAATAAAAGCAATATATGGTCTTGAAAATTCAAGCCATAGAAGAATGTCTTATTTAGGCTCTTTCCTTGTCTACCTCAAGTCAGTGTCACAGATTTCAATTCAAAATACACACTTTCAGATCTTTTAATGTATGGACATAGAAATATTTTCCTCCTTTTTGTTTATGTAAATTTTCTATTGTATGTGAGTGAACACAAATTGCTCACCTAGAGTAAGGGTGATTTTTAAAAATGAAGATTTTTAAAAATGAAATGAAAACTTAATTTTAAGGCATTTTAGGTGTGACTCCAGAATTTTATGAGGACAGCAAGAAAGAAAACTTTAGTGAGAAGAAAGATAACTCTCTTCTTTGCATGTTACAATAGAAATATCCATTGTATTCTTTACCATTTACTATTCGATTAGAAAAGAACCAACTAGTTCACTTCTTGGCACAAATGGGTGCTCAATAAATATTAATTAATTAATTAGGCAACAAAGTAGTACCCAGGAAACATCTTTTGGGACTGGAAAGTCTTGATTAGGAATGTGAGGGGCACAGGTGGTGTTGTCATTACTTCTTCCAACTAACAGTTGGGAGTTTCAAAAAGAAAGGAGGCTATGGGAGGTGAAAGTCTGGCTATGCAGATGGTGTCAAAGAATGAAATTTAGATTTCTGGATCACAATCTAAAACGCCAAAATGATAAGCTTTGGGCTAGAAACACAGCACATGTTAGTGGTACAAGGTTGCATATGTTTGCCCAAAAATGAGCTAACTTGGTTAAAAGGTCTTGAAAATGGAACAGATGACCTGGACACTGGTTAAAGCTTTGCCTCAATTAAGCTTAATTAAACCACTTCATTGAACTGCTTTCCCCTAGTCACTTTTAAAATGAGAAGACAGAGCTTAAGAGCCCTTCTAATCATAATATTTAATGTATGTCTAATGCAAGAAAGAGAAAATGAAACAATGTACTATCATCTTTGAATAGAGACCCAGCGGGTATGATCCGTAAGGAATTACAAAAATACTCGAGGTACACAATAGAGTCCACAAGATAATAATTAAGAGCAGATACAGATGTAAACATGATGGTTTTAGATGACTATGCACCATTACATAGGGTTTGGGTAGAGAACAAAGGAATTTTGATATTATAAAAAATGAAGACAAACACAATATCGTTGTAGCCACTTACACAAAAGTAGAATGTTGTGACTTAGGCAATGAAGAATTTTAGTGAAAGTAAATAAGATATATACCTACTCAGTCTTCTTAAATGTTAAAGTGAAGATGTTCAAAAGGATACAGGGTTTGCCAGGCATGGTGGCATATGCCTATAATCCCAGCACTTGGGAGGCTGAGGCAGGAGAATCGTTGCAAGTTTGAGACCAGCCTGGGCTACAAAGTGAGCTCAAGGCCAGCCTGAACTGCATAGTGAGATCCTGTCTCAAAAAGAAAAAAAAAAGAATGCAAGGGTAAGAATAAAGGAGATCATTCTAACAATTCATTCATTCATTCATTCATTCAACCTGAATAATACTTAAAACATTTACCAATAATTATAGTACAGCTAGTCAGAATATACACATTAGCCAATCAGAAGAGATACAAGCTATAAACAAATGGATTGTGGGGAACTGTGCATGTGTGCTGGCTGTCTACCATCCCCTGTGTTCAGCAATTAAGCAATTAAGCACCTAAGACATATTGTATGTGCATGCGCATGTGCATGATCCTGTGTGTAAAAGCACATCGAATGCCTTTCAAAGCATGTTTCTCACCTTAAACCACATCTTAACTCTAAATTACTGACAATGAAATTGTAAGACTGCATACTCTGTCTTTCAAGAAAGAATTTTAAATTTAAATTCAATTTTAAAGCTCATTTTACTACACGTTTGGCTTAACTATGTTTGTTTCCTAAACATACGCAATATTTTTTATATCATTTTGGTTTTTTCTTGGGAAATTGGAATAAAACATCTAATAACATTAAGTATTTGTCCATGAATGCCATGAATGTACAAGATGTGTCTCTCACAGCTTAACATGTGACATCTAATTCAAAAAGTATTAAACTGGTAAGGTCTCAAAAGTTTCCCCATAGAAATGTGGAATCAGTGTCTTATTTTTCTTCCACACTTATCCTTTCTAAGGAGAATTCTGAGTCAGCCAGAATTCCTTCTATTCTTTTGCAAGTAAGCACTATACATATTGAGATATTTTCTTCACTGAGTAAATTTTGCCAGTAGTTATCTAGATATGATGTTTTTAATTTTTAATTTTCTTTTTCAATTTTACAGACTCCTTTCAGGAAAATTTTTGCCTTTATGTCTCTTAGTGTGTTTCCATTTTTTTAGTCTTTTTGTATTACTCTTTTCCTTTTCAAAAGACCTATACTTCTTACTAACAAACAGTTTGCTGAAACAAATACATATATTTTATAATATAGCACAAATGTATTATAACTACATGCACACATACCTCTTAGTCTCAGCCTGTGAGTTAGGCTATTCCTTTGGACCGTGTGCTGTAGTAGTAGTTATTGCTAAAGTTATTGCTACTGCTGTTGTTATTGTTTACCATTACCTGAAAAGTAGTGCTCCTAGACACTGTGTTTATTAGCAAAATTTTTTGTAGCTGTTCAATATACACATGAATGTTGATCAAATGTCCTTCCTAAAATGGGTTCTAAAATTAAGGGTGGGTTGATACACACAATCATCTGACAATGGGAGGTTTGTTATTAAAAAACAGCTATTTCGATTCCATAGTTTTCTTGTTGCTATACTATAAGAATGTACAAATATGTCTATGCAAATGTATCTGGAAGCAACAAAATCCATAATGACCATCTATTCTATAGTTACTATTCTTTAATGGAGGATTCATAATACAACCAAAACCAAAGAAGATACAGTAAAGTATATTGCTACTAGTATGGTGTAAGTGGAAGGCACAGCACAATCTATACCAAGAGTAATATGAAGAATATAATGACTTAAAGAAAATTGAAGGACTTCTTTCAAATGCATAATATAAGCTTGATAATCTTCCCTTTAGCTTTCTTATTTACCTAAAAGAGCCTGTAGAGCTATGTAATTGCAAAATGAAATGCAGCATGAAAAGTGATTTGCCATTTTATGCCAGCCACTGATTAAGTGATCCAGTTTTCAGCAATGTCAACAATCATTAAGAAAAGTCAAAGATTAAATATTGCAGAAAACAAACAGACTAGGCAAATGAATAAATTGTTTTTCATAACTTATGGTTACTTCATAATGGAATTTTTTACTTAAATTAAAAACTAATTCACCTGCAAATAATGATGATGTTAGTAACACTCAAAACTACCGCATATCAGTGTGTTTCCTGTATGCCTTCTATAGTTCTGGGGTGACAAATTTTTTGTATTATTTATTTTTGTCTTGACTCTTTGATGGATCATAGTTATACATAATCACCCTGAACTCTTCGACTTTACATAGAAAACTTTGAATGCAACTCATAATATTTATGCTGAATAGTAATCTTGCTAAATTTAATAAAAAAGAAATTGTCAAAAAGCCAGTTAGAATGATCTTATAAAAGTTTACATGCAATTTTCTGTCATCTAACACCAGAAAGATAAATGAATTTTTGTACCAGATTCAGTCATCCTCAACCAAAGATAGGGAGAAAGAATGTGATAAAGGAAAATGATTAAGCCATGGTATGTGTATGGACAAATCTTCCAGCATGAAACCCATTAATCTATACAACAAATATGCATGAATAAAAATATGGAAACAAAATTTGCTTCTTAAATTTAGACAGATTATTTATCCCAGGCTTTTTTTTTGTTTTTTAACAAAAACAAAATAAATCAAATAAATATCCCCAGGATTATTTAGGTAAACATCACTTAGCTTCAGATCCCTGGATTCTTAAACTATGCTTTGTTTCTTTTTCTTAACATAAAATAATAATTTAGACATGTTAAAGAAATTTAGAATACACAAAAATTAAGAAAATTACCAGTAGTACTTCCACAATTTAGAAATAATTCTGATAGTGCAGACACTTATTCCAGTTATTCAATTAATAAATATTAACAATGACTTTATCATATCCAAATACTGTGTTGAGTGATATAAAAGCGTATGTGAAAAAACACTAATCTTTGCCCTCATAGAAAGACACTGAACAAGTAAATTTTAGTTTGGATAGTTTGAGAACATTCAATCAAACATTTATCTAATGTACAACTTAGAAAGGAATTTCCTAAGGAACCCATTTAGTACTCTGTCTTTCTACTAGAATGAAAGTGCTATACAGGCAGAAATCTATTCACTATGGGTCCCAGCACTTAATAAATATGTGCAGACACTTGCTATATATGCGCTTAATGAATGACTAAAACTAGAAATATAGAGAAGTAAACAAGGTCCAAAATATATATATATATATATATATATAAGTTTTAAAATTGAAATTTAGTGGGCCAGGGATATAGCTCAGCGGCACAGTGCCTACCTGGCAAGGGCAAGGTCGGGAGTTTGATTCCAAGAATCAATAAATAAATAAATAAAATTGGAATTTAAAAGTGATTTGTAAAAAACTGAAAACTTTTAGCAGAAGGGTAGCATAATCATACTTACATTTTTAAATCTTTCTCTGACCATAGAATGGGGAATGTTATGTAAGCGAAACACGTCAGATGCTTTTTAAATACACAACATGAAAGATGATGCTAAAATGCACTGGAGCATAATTGTGGTATTAAAGAGAAGTCAATAGATGTAAGAGATGATTATGGTATAGAATGTGGAGTTCTTGTTTCTTGACTAGATAACAGAAGGGGAAGGAAAGGAAATCAAGGAGCACCCCAAAGTTTCTGGCTTTTCAACTGGGGAGATGGCAACAGTTACTGAGAGAGACAATATATCAGTTAGCTATTCATTGCTATCACAATACCAGACAACCACAGTTTAGAGGAAGAGAAGTAGGTTCACCATTTGAGGGAGATCCCAGCCATGGTCAGCTAGCTCCAAGGCAAATGCAACATGGCAGAAGGGAGTGATGGAATAAGGGAGGTAGGGAAGCAGAGCAGGGGAAAAGAGTCGGATAAAAAAGGCCAGGTGTCGTATATAGTCAGGCCTCCAAGACCCACTCAGACACATCTAAAAGTGTGATTTCCTAATCTTCTGAGTATTTATTAATCCAATCAAGTTAACATATGATTAATGGTTTCAGAGAAGTTGAACTTGAATAAAAACAAAGGAACATACTTCTGCTTCTTTTTTATTTTTTTCTTTGTCATCCAGTCAGTTCATAATTTCTGTATTATATTCCATTCTGTTTTGTCTTGCTTTGTTTCTTCACCCTTGGATTATGATAGCTTTAATTTGGACTGTTATTTACCCACAAGTGGTCTGGCTAACTTATCTCTGAGTCTCCCTGATAGCCCAGTCATATTGAATTTTTCTTAAATTCTAAAATGAAAGAAATTTGTTGCCTGAGGAAAGGACCTGGGGTTTGAGAAAATCTCAATAATTATCTTTTGGTAGTCATTCCTCTGTTGAAAAGTCACATCCAGCTTTCCATGCTTGATTCTCTATTCTTTACATTCAGTACGAAGTTGGATTGGATGCGATTTACACTACAAATATGTTGAGTTTGAGGTGTTTGTGAGACATACAGATGCAGAGATTCAAAACCTAGATGGAAAATGCAGGTCAAAAGCCCTGGGAGAAGATCCAGGCTGGAAATAGACTTGAAAATCATTCCAATGAAGATGCTGAGTGAAACTGTGGATAGGTCATATTGCTCAGAAATTGTGCATACAGAGATATAAGCTTATCATAGACTCATAAATTATTATAATTGCTATACTTGATGAAAATGGGTGAAACTACCAAAGAGACTTAGAAGGATAAGCAGAAAGGAGTAAAGAATCCCAAGAGAGTGTGTTGTCATGGAAACAAAAGGGAAAAACACAAGGAAGAGGGAATGTGCAATGAAATTGAATGTTGAGGAGGAAGCAAATAAAATTAGGATAGAAAGATAACTATAGGATTAAGTTACCAGAAAAAACATTGGTGAGCTTAATAAATACAATTACAATAGCAGGAAAGAAAGAGAAGAACCAAAAATAATCATAAATAAATAGGATTTATTTAAGAAGATTTACTATGAATGGGAAGAGAAGAAGGTCTACACAGAAAAAAATAAGTTGGGTTGGATTTTTAATAGAAAAGACATTATAATTTTAAATATTTATGGATGTTATAGTAGAAAATTTATGCTGAAGATTCAGAAGCAGAAAATACATATTATTAGTCCCTAAAGAGATGAGGAAAAATAGAGACGGATAAGACAGATGGAAAAATTAGATATAGGAAGACAGAAGTCTTTAAGCAGATAGGAAGGATGAAAAAGAAAAAGAAAATGACAGATTAACAAAAGTGTAAAAAGTAAGTTCCGAGAAGTCTCACTAGAAACACGGACCTTTCTTATGAAATAAGAAGCATCTTAATCTGCTGAGAGCATCGGGAACACTGGGAAAAGGAGGAGTCAGAGGACTGAGAAGGAAGAAGAGTTGAAACAGCTGTGGAGGGCTACAGAGTGACTTGTTGAGGAAACCAGTGGGCATAGTTTTGTTGCAATCAGTGACCATAAATTTATAGTGACACAAATTTGACCAGAA
>RJWM01030317.1:0-23507 GCA_004363535.1 Dasyprocta punctata
GGCTGGCCTTGAAATTGCAGGGAATCTCCTGCCTCAGCCTCTCAAGTGCTGGGATTACAGGCATGTGCCACCATATCCAGTTTGGGTGGTTTCTCATACACTGTTGCTGACACTGTTCATCAACAGATGAGTGGATCAAGAAAATGTGGTATTTACACACAATGGAGTACTACTCTACCATAAAGATAGAAATCTGAGGGTTTTTTTTAAAGAGAAAAAAAAGACACATATAAGAAAGACAAAAAGCAAAAGAGACAAACAAACGACTAGAGTAAATGCACAACAGTAACATTACAGGTTTACAAAACAGGATAGAAACTTGACAATGGTTGTAATATTGTGTATCATTATCTTCAAAATGGTTGTTTACATTAACAGATATAGACATGTAAAATTGATCTAATCATATGAGTATACTACTGAATGTATTCGTTATTGAAATCTGAGTTATTTTTAAGAAAGTGAAAACACAGCCGGGCGTGGTGGCGCATGCCTTTAATCCCAGCACTCGGGAGGCTGAGGTAGGAGGAGCGTTGTGAGTTCGATGCCGGCTTGGGCTACAACGCGCGCAAGGCCGACCTGAGCTACATAGTGCAACCCTGCCTCAAAAAACCAGGGCCGGGAGTTTGGCTCAGTGGCTTAAGTGCCTGCCCTGGCAGGCGCTAGGCTGTGAGTTCAATCCCCGGTGCCGCAAAAAAAAAAAAAAAAAAAAAAAAGAAAGTGAAAACACTTTGAGACCTTAATGTTAAGTGAGATAAATCAGAGATACGAGGTTAAATATTGTATGATTTCTCATATATGGGAAACCAAAATATAAATAAAGAGCAAAATAGAGATAATAGGAAATAGGGTGGTAGATTTTTCTCAAAGGGAACGGGGATCAAGAGATGGAGGAGGGGTGCAGCCAGCATGGGCAAAAACACCCAGCAAGATCCATCTCTGCCTGCTGGCCACCATCAGAAGGCTTGCTTCCTGTGGGCAGCCAGTGTGAGCAGGGACACGCAGCCAGGTAAGCCCCATGTACCCGCAGGCCACAGTTGGAGACCCCAGATTCCTTTGGGCAGCCATCGCCCACTGGGAGAATCAGACAGACACACTCCTGTGTGCCTGCCACCATCCTGGGAGTCCCAGTGTAGATGCACAGGCTGAGAGAAGAAGCAACCCCATCACCATGCACCCCTGGCCATCAGAGAAGCCCCAGTGTAGCTGCACAGGTCTGGAGAAACCCAACCCATACTCTGCTACCTCCCTAGGAACCTGGGGTCAGATAAACCCAGGTGCCTGGCCCATTCCCCTACACTGCAGAGGGGTAGCCAATGTGGGAAGTGCCTGAGACCCCACAACTAGCTTGTTGGGCAGAACCCAGGAGAATGTCAAGATGAAGGAACAAAAGGCAATCTCAGACCTGCAGCCCACACAGAACAAGTCTTGGAGATAAAGTCATGAAAGAAAATGGAAGTCACACACCTCAAATCTCTGAGAGGATAGCAACTGGATTAAAGAAACACTGTAAAAGTAATCAGATCAGAAATAATATCTCAGGTGAAAGGGGAAATCACAAACATAGTGAAAGAGTTGCTGAGCGTATCCAAAGAAGACATAGATAAAAAAGAGGAGCATAGGAAAATAATGGAAACCTTGAATGAACAATATAGAAAGGGATTACAGTGCATGAAACAGATTCAAATAGATGTCCAGGAAATTAGATAGACTTTCAGACCTTGAAGACAGGATCACAGTTAGTGTTAGTGAAAGGAAAGATTTCTTAAAAATAATGAGGAACCAGGAAAAAACAATTCAATGGGTGCAAGATGACACAAACAAAAATAATTTAAGAGTGATAGGTATCAGTGAAAAAAGCAGAGGCCACACAAATGAAATAAAGGGCTATTTACAGAGGTAATAGAAAACCTCTCAAACATGGGAAAAGGATCTGGCATTCAGATAAGCGAGGCATATAGAACTCCAACTAGCTATAACCAAAATAAAGCTAAACACAGACATATAATAATTAAGATCCCAGAAATTCAGCACAAGAACTGAATATTAAAAGCTGTTAGAGAAAAGAAACAGATCACCTATAAAGGAAAACCAATCAGAATCACGGCAGACTCATTAACACAAATCACAAAGAGTTTGGAGTGAAGTGTTTCAAATCCTGAAAGAAAACAACTTCCAACCCAGATTGATGTATCCTGCAAAACTATCTTCCAAAATTGGTGGTAAAATAATATGATAAAGAACAACTGAAGGAATTCATGACCAACAAACCAAACTACAGAGAGTGCTGAAGGATATTCTAGAGAAAGATACATATGACAGTGGTTCCAGGAACAGCAGCAGAGGAGGATCACCAAATAGGACAGGCAATTGAATGAAGGGGAAAAGTGGAGGGCCAACAGCAGGAGGATAGCATGACAGAGACAAACCAATATATGCCAGATGTAACCATAAATATAGATGGCCTCAATTCAGCAATAAAAAGAAGCACAAGGAGAGTGGATCAGAAACATGATCCATCAATATACTGTATACAAGAAACACATTTAACTCAAAAGGAATTTCATAGACTGAAAATCAAAGGAGAGAAAACAATTGTTCCATGTGACAGAAGACCAGAAAAAAACAAGGGTAGCTTGTCCATCAACTGCAGAATGGATGGGAAAGATATGGTATTTTTGTATAGCAGAAAGCAACCTGGCTATAAGGCAGGATAATCTCAAGGCTCTTGTAGGTAAATGGATTCAACTAGAGATCAAGTTAATGGGTGGAATGGCTTGAACTCAATACGGGTGAACCCTAACATAAAGGACAGAAGGAGTTAGTGGGATCCAAAAAACAATGGATATTGCAAAAGTGATGGGGAGGAAACACCTAGCAGGGCAGGGTGGTAACCAGTGTTGATTTCTTATTGTCTTATCTTGAACTCTTGTATCATTTTCATAATTTTGTTAGGTTTGATTTTGTTCTGACTTGTTTTGTTAGATTTTACTGTGTCTGATGGTATAGGGAACTATTTTGAAGATAATGGGGTGTATTATGGTAACCATTGCTGGTTTCCTATTATCTTGTTTTGAAATCCTATAATGTTTTTATTTCTTTGTTCAATTGGTTCTATTCTGTTTTGTTTTGTTTGATTTTATTTTGTGTGATTATATGAACAGCTATTCTGAAGAAAATGGAACAATAAGGTAGCCATTGTTGATTTCCTATCATCTTGCTTTTAATCTTTTGTCTTGATTGGTTTTAGTCTGTCGTGTTTTATTTGATTTCATTATGTGTGACAGTATGGATGGCTATTTTGAAGAAAACGAGACATTATAATAACCATTGTTCACTTCCTGTTATCTTGTTTTGAAGTCCTGTAATGCTTTCATTTTTTGTTTTGATTGGTTTTATACTATTTTGTTCTGTTTGATTTTATTGTGTGTGAAGGTATGGACAACTATTTCAAAGAAAACAAGAGACATTATGGTAGCCACTGTTGATATCCTGTTGTCTTGTTTTGAAGTCCTGTGTTGTTTGCATTGTTCTCTTCTGATTTGCTTTGTTCTGTTTTGTTTTGTTCTATTTAAAATAAAAAAAAATTTTAGAAGGAGATGGAGCAGGGAGACAAGGGAAAGGGGATAAAAAAGCAATTAAGAAAAAGAGTTGGGATATGTTATGTACATGTAACAACTCCATACAAAATATGCAAACATTATGTACTACAACATGTACAGAAAAAAAAAAGAAAGGAAATCAAGGGATGGGAGGAGGGAAGGGGAGGAAGGGAAAGGGGATAAAGGATATTCAGATGTACTATGTACATGTACCAACTTTCCACAAAGAATGTAAACATGTACTGCACACATGTACTAATAAACTAATAAAATAAAAAAGAAAAATACATAAAGACTAAATACAACAATTATTATCATCACCTGCAAAATCAGTGGTAAACATTATTGTAAATGGAAAATGTAAGGTTCAAATGGGACCCGACTCTCCCAGCTCCCAGCCTGCCTGCCAGCAGAAGCACTACTGTCTGCAGGGACCTCAGCTCAGTACTCAAGGCTATCATCAGCAACCCAGGATGTTGTAGAGGAGATAAAATAAGACAAGGAGTTTTTCAGGCCCTGGGACATCTGCAGACACCCAAAAGTTTATTCCAGATACTTCAAGGACTCTGCCCATTGAGGGTCAAGACTGCCAGAGAACTTGGGCCACAGGTGTTCATTGGGACCTACCTGCCTGATGTTTCCTGCCTTCTCTCTATCCTTATAAAAGCGACACACTTTTCTTTGTTTGGGGCAGATGGTCTTATCGCACTTCTGCCTGCCTGTACCCAGGCACAGTAAGCTCCACACCATGTTGCCTTTACACAGCCTGGTGGTCTCTGCTGCTCCCCCACCCCATATGTTGCATATGTTAGAGATAAAAATAGCTAAATTGGAAGCTGTATGAGAAAAAAGAGTTAAGGTGTGTTATGTAGAGACTCCTGGGACAATAGCAGAGTAGTAACCATTAATAATTCAGCCTCACTGGACAGTAACAACTTGGTGAAGAAAAAAAAAAAAAGAGAACAGTACTTTCCCAGGAACCAGGAAGGATCTGGCAGAAAAATTAAAGCCTACAGAGAAATTGAGAAGACTTCACACAATGTGGAGAAGGGGAGAGACAATCTGCACTTTCTTCCTGACTTCCAGCTGTGGCTAGCAAGGAAGGAAGCCCAGTCTACAGAGACAGCATGAAACCTGGGGACCCTACAGGGCTTCAGGGAGAAATGTGGTGGTGGACTAACTGGCAGATGCTACAAGGTGTGGGAAGAGCACAGGATTCTGCTCCCACGTGAGTACTTCAACAGGCAATAACTGGTGCCTGGCTCCAGTCTAACCACCCTACGTGTCTCCTGGAGAGAGGGCTTGGTTTCACACTGTTCTGGGAAAGGGCCAATTGTTTGAACCCAGGACTCACAGAACCCATGGAATAGTCTCAGTTGAGGCTCTCCTTGTTATATTCTCACAGTGACTAGGTAAGAAACAGCCACAGTAGACAGCTACCGTCAGGGAGCCCCTGAGATCAAGCTGGAAAGAGAGGCCCTGAGGGATTTAAACTAAAGGATACAGGCCCACCCCCCAGTCAAAGGCCATGCTCAGCCTGAATTGTCCTGGGTTTAAAACACACACGATTGGCACTCTTGCCCAAATCCTACTGCTTGCTGATGACTGCATCCACCACAGATCTGGGTCTGATTGCCTTCTTTATCTATAAGCACAAGTGGAGACATATCTTGGCTCGGACACTGCCCTAAAATTGTATGTCCTGGAAGAAAGACACACATTCAAAATCACAGAGAAATTTATTTTATTTCATTGTTTATTAGTGCATTTTTGCAGTACATAGTGAACACATTCATCATGGGAGAATTGTACATGTACATAATACATCTCAGTTTGTTTTTAAATCACTTTTCTCTCCCTTCTCTTCAAACTCTCCCCATTACAAAGTCTCTATTTTCATCTTTCTCTTCAATTTTTTTCCATTAAATTTTTTTCCGTTCTCCTCCCAATCTTTTGTTCCCCTTCCCATTTGAACATGTTTTTCCTGCTTCCTAATATCTATCTTCCATTTTGTTCCTGATTTACCCTTTGGGTTCCTCACACAAGAAAAACAATGCAATATTTAAAGTTATGTGATTTATTTCACTTAGGGTTATAGCCTCATGGTGTATTTATTTACCTAAAAATGCCTCATGTCTATCTTTCTTTATAGCAGAATAGTATTCCTTTGTATATAAATGCCACATTTTCTTTATCTATTCACCGGTTCATGTGCATATGGGTTGTTTCAAAGATTTAGCTACAGTAAATTGCACTGCTACAAACATGAGTATACACATATCACTGTGGTATAATGACTTTAACTTGGGGGGATATCAACGAGGGAAAGATCTGGATCAAATGGAGTCACTAGTTTTAGTTTTTTGAAGTCTCCATACTGCTTTCCATAGTGGTTGTATCAATTAACACTCTCACCAAAACTCCTTTTCCCCTGCAGCCTTGCCAACATTTGTTATTGGTTGATTCCTTAATGATAACTATTCTTTCTGGAGTGTGATGGAATCTCAATGTTTTCATTTGCATTTTTCAAATGGACAGTGATGTTGAGCATTATTTTTATGCATGTATTGACCATTTGCATTTCTTCATCTGAGAAGAACCTATTCATTTTAGATGCCCAATTTGGAATAGGTCTTTACATTTGGGAGATCTGGTTTTTTTCTGAGTTCTTTATATATTCTAGGCATTAGTCTTCTGTCTGAGGAGTAGCTGGTAAAAATTTTTCCCCACTCTGTGGGTATCTCTTCACTCTGTTAGTGTTTTCTTTTTCTGTGCAAAAGCTTTTTAACTTGATGTGATCCCTGTTAATGATTCTTTGTAGTGTTTCCTTTGCAGTTGGGCTGTTCTTCATAAAGTCATTACTAACATCTCTGTCTTCAAGAGTTTTACCTAGTCTATCATCCAGCAGATTAAGTGTTTCTATTTTTATATTTAGACATTTCATTCATTTTTATTTTAGTTTAGTGCATGATGAGAGGTGTGGGTCTAGGTTTAATCTTTGGCATGTGGACAGCCAGCATTCTCAGCACCATTTATCAAAGACTCTGTTTCTTCCAACAAAGGTGTTGGACCCTTTTGTGAAAGATAAAGTAGCTGAGAGTGCTTGAAGTTCTTTCTGCATCTTTCATTTCCATTGATTGTCGAGTCTGTTTTTTGTTTGCTTGCTTGTTTTTTGCTTTTTTAATTATTTTTGCCAATACTATGCTTACATCACTGCAGCTTTGTACTATAACTTGAAGCTGTCTGGGATTGTGATGCTCCCTTACCTTGCCTTATTACCCAGAGTTTCTTTTGTTATTCTTGGTCTCTTCTAGTTCCATGTGAGTTTTAGGATTGTTTTCCCTAGGTCTGTGAGGAATGCTATTGGTATTTTTATTGGAATTACATTAAATCTATATAATAATTTTGGAGGTATGGCAATTTTCACTATACAGTAATACCTTAGTTCATGAATGCTTATTTGGAAACAATTCTGTTTCCAAATGAAAGTATTTGGAAAAATTTTACTTCCATTTGCAAACTCCACACTGGGTGGCAAACATAACCATAGTGATCTTCCCTACACAAACCAGAATGCAGGCCTCTTCCCCAAAATTAAATTCGTAAACTGAGGCACCACTGCATTGGTTCTGTCTATCCAGGAACAGAAGATATTTTTCCATTTTCTATTTTTCCTTCAATATCCTTTTCAGAGTACTATAGTTGTCAATGTAGATAGGTTTCACTTCCTTGGTTAAGTTAATTCCTGAGTATTTCGTTTCTATTCATGCTATTGTGAAAGGCATTTTCCTCATTTCTGTCTTGGTGAGTTTGTTACTGGTATACAGGAATGCTATTGATTTTTGAGTGTTGACTTTAGAGGAAGGGGATCACTTTGTTACATTTTAGAAAACTAGAGGAGAGATTGTATTCCAAAGACTTTTTTTTGATGGAACTCAGTACTAGTGGCTAGTAATTGCTGTTTCTTAATTTGACTTCTCTATGCTAGTAACTGATACTTATAAAACCTTGTCTGGAGAGCTCAGAGGAAGAAGGTGCTAGCTCAGAGGAAGAATTTGCTACCAAATTTGGCTATTAATCCTAAGAGTCTTTGGGTGGAGTTTTTAGAGTCTTCTATGTAGAGGATCATGTTACCTGCAAATGAAGATAATTTAATTTCTTTCTTTCCTGTCCTTACTCCTTTTATTTTTCTCTTGTGTAATTACTATGGTTAATGTTCGCAGAATGGTACTGAACATCAGTGGTGATAGTGGGCATCCTTAGGATTCCTGATTTCAGAATGAAGTCATTCAGCTTTTGTCCTTTTAGTATGATGTTGGCAGTTGACTTGTCATAGATGGCTTTTATCAGATTGAGACAAAGATCTATCTCAATTTTCTTTAGGGTTTTTATCATGAATAGACGTTAAGTTTTGAGATTACATGGCTTTTCTCCTTGATTCTGTTAATATGGTATATTACATTTATTTATTTGCATAGATTGAATCATCTTTGTATCCTTGAGATGAATCCTACTTGTTCTTGGTGTGTAATCTTTTTTATGATTTGCTGCATCGTTTGCCAGGTGTAGCAAGTTACTGGCTTTTGTGGTCTGTCTCAGGACCCTACCACCTCTGTTTATCAGGGAGAGAAGGTTGTAGTCTGTGGACCTAGTATCCAGTTCTTTAATAACACACTGAGTAGTATTGTTGATGATCCCCAGATATCACCTTCTTTCCATTTTCCATTGCTTTAATTTTTTTTTTTTTTTTTTTTTTTTTTTTTTTTTTTTTTTTTTTTTTTTTTTTTTTTTTTTTTTTTTTTTTTTTTTTTTGTCTTTTCAAGACAGAGTCTCACTATGCGCTTAATTTTTAAAATTGTTTCTGGTTATTTTGTTTTATAATTTTTGTTTTTGTTGTTGTTTTTGGGTTTGCGTTATTTTTAGTTGTCTTTTTTACATTTTTTTCTTTCTTTCCTCTTTCCTCCATTCCTCTTCACCAGTTTACTGGGACATGGGGAATTTTCCTTTGTCTTTCTTTCTTTTCTTACCTCTTCTTATTTTTTATTTTTTCCTCTTTCCTCATTTAATTTTTTGCTGTTTAACTTTTTTCTCTTATTTTTACTACCTGCATAATTTCTTGGGGTTTTTTTCTCCCTCTTTTTCTTTAATCTTCTATTTACCATCAATTTTTTCTCTTACCTTTACCAAAATTTATAAACATCCTTTTTATTCTCAGTAAGATTCTTTGTACCACTTTGTTCTCCTCATGTCATAGGATTTAAGGTTTCAAATTTTTCCTCTTCATTTCTTTTTAGAATACTTTTGTCACCTCCCCACATTCCCTTAAGTCTTTTTGCAGGCATTCTTTTATTCCTGTTCACTGTGTGTTGACTTGAGTACAGTAAAAAATTACAAGACTATTATCAAGTTTAAATTTTTATTATTTGAGATGCATTATTTGAGGGGATCACTTTGTTACATTTTAGAAAACTAGAGGAGAGATTGTATTCCAAAGACTTTTTTTGATGAAACTCAGTACTAGTGGCTAGTAATTGCTGTTTCTTAATTTGACTTCTCTATGCTAGTAACTGATACTTATAAAACCTTGTCTGGAGAGCTTAGAGGTAGAAGGTGCTAGAAAAATCTGCCATAGATATAACATAATGAATTTGCATATAGTTTCATTGGAGTTAAGTATTTTATCATTTTTATTTTCTCACAAAAAAGCATTAAGTGAGTGCAGTAGCCTTTATGTCTCCTTTAGATTACAAAGCCTTCAGAATGTCATGTGTGTGAACTCAGGATTTTTAATGTCTCTTCCCACCCCTCTCCTTCTCCCTCTCTTTTCCTCCCTCCTGTCTCTCTCCTTCCACTCTTCCTTTCTTTATTCTTGGCCTGTTTCTCACTCTCTTTCTTCTAATGAGGTTTAGCATACATCTGCCTTTAAAAAAACAGAAGGGTAGAGATACTAGATGTCTGTTCGTAGAGGCTACAACAAACTCGTGGTTTTAAAGCATAGGATTATGGAATGGAAGCTGAATGCTCTTCTCTGGGCCTTACAGTGCTGAAATTCCTGTGTGGCTGTTATTTTCATGTAGATCTCAGGCTCTTCTTCCAACCTTCCTATATATTTTAACAAAGTTCATTTCCTTGTGGGCAGAGCTCTGAAGCTCCTCTTTATTTGTTCATTGTCAGCCAGGAGACAGTGGCTCTCTGCCAAGGTCACTTGCATACTTTGTCATCTAGATTTTCATCTTCCAACCATGGAGCCTTTTTTAGTCCAACTATCTCTGAATTATTCTCAGGCCAAAAACCAGTGAAAGTTCTGATATAAAGCAGTCATGTGGTTCTATCTTACCCACTGAGGTAACTCACCAACTAAAGTCATATACTTGCCATGTGACAAAATGACTGTGGGAGTGATATGGCATCACCTGCTCAGTTTTTAGAAGAAAGGTTAAGATGTATTTTAGGGCCATGTTAGAAATTCTGTCAACCCTGACCCAGCAGGTAACCCCCCAAGATCATGTCTTTCCCAAATGCAAAATACCACTTAGCTTCCCACAGTTTATGCAGTGGGACAGAATGGGGGTAAAAATTACAGTGATTCAAGGCCAATTTACCCTTCCTGTGAGCCAGCACAAACCATGAAGGGCTTGGGAGGAGAAGTAAGCCAATTTGCCCTTCCCATGAGTCAGCAGAAGCCATGTTGGGCTTGGGAGGAGTAACAAGAAACCAATTCACCCTTCCCATGAGCTAACCAGTGTGTGGGCTTGGAGACAAGAACACCCCCCACCTCATAAGCAATCAGCTGATTCAGATACTAACTGAGGCATAAAAACAACTTAATACTTGTATTGTTTAATTGACTTTGCAGGCCTAAGACTGGTAGTCTGAGCATCTATTAAGAGGTTAACAATATGCAATAAAGAAAATTTTGGGGATTTCCTTCTGTTTTGTTTTTGAAATCCAATATTGGGTGTCAGTTGTTGGTTTCCAGTTATCCTGCTTTGAAGTTCTGTATCACTTTCACTGTTTTGTTTTGATTGACTTTATTCTATTTTATTTTGCTTGCTTTTTCTCTTTAAAATACACTTTTATTCTTTTGTTTTAATTGGTTTTATTCTGGTTTGTTTGGTTTGATTTTATTATGCCTGATGGTATGGACAGCTATTTTGAAGAAAACAAGAGACATTATGGTAGCCATTATTGATTTCCTATTACCTTGTTTTGAATTCCTGTATCACTTTCATTGTTCCATTCTGATTAGCTTTATTCTGTTTTGTTTTGTTTGATTTTATTCTCTTTAAAATAAAAATTACAATGATTTGAGTACAAATGGGGAAACTGAAAGATGAAGAAAGCACAGATATAAAACAGTTTTCAAATCAAACTGATCAAAGTCTAGCAGGAGTTATTTGATAGGGTTTCAAGTCTTGGGAATGATTCTCTGTAAACTGGGTTTGCCCCTGGGGTCTCAGAAACTCTTTTGTTTACATCTACATTGAGTCTAATAGTATTACTATATTTTCCTATTTTCTCTCATCCCTCTGGTTTTTCTGTTCATCATGATGGCAACATTCACTTTTCAATTGCTTGGGTATCCCCTTCAAATGAGTCTTTAAATTCAAATCATTTAGATGATAACCATGTCATGGCTCTTACAATCTCCATAAGGGGTGCATACTAGATCTTGGGCTCCTCTGGATCCTTTTCATCAACTTCATTTCTATCAGTGAGGATTCCTTTCAGCTTATTTGGACAGCTTAAAGGAAAACTTAGGGCTGTAGACACTAAGAACCAATCTCTGCCCTTTCTTGCTCCAAGATGAGAAGAAAATAATTGGAATTTTCAGGAAGAAATGATGAAAGCAACACCTCCAGCAATTATAGAAGATGAGAAACATAAAAAAAAAAGAATGGAGGAACTGAAATCCCAGATTGGGATGAATATTAAGTGGGAAAGAGCATGATGCTCATCATTTTTCTGTCATTGCTGAGACAAAATATCCAACACCCAAAGTTAAGGAAGAAAAGGTTTATTTAGCTCACAGTTTGTAGAGCTTTCAGCCCATAGTTGGCTGGCTCCAAGGTAGGGTGGAACATGGAAGAGGGACAACAATTCATGGCAGTGGAAGATACTAAAAGCAACAAGAGCAAAAGAGGAGAGTAAACCTGTTTTCATCCCCTATATTACATGCAGGCTACCCAGCCTAGGGCGGGTATAGCATTCACATCCCCAATCCCAGCACTAGACAATGAGCCAATCACAAACTCTAGATTCAGCTGCTTCTAAAAAGTCCACCTCCCATGACTGCATGAGGCTTTGGGATGACATTCAGACACAAACCATAACAAGCACATATCCACTGAAAGGCCAGCATAGATAGAAGACTTACTCTACTCCCATGGATCATCTGTGTTGCCATGTGCATGACCCCATCCTGTCTGTGTGCCTGATGGTGGCCCTGTGTCCTTGCATGTGAATCTATAGGAACACTGATGACTTGTAGTTTCTTGTGCCTTATCTCAGAGATTTTTAACAATTACCTAGTGACTTGGATGGATGTGCATGTTGTTTAGCTCCGTGCCTAGAAAGGATGGGAAGCTTATTCTGTTGCATGTGGCTTTAATGAATCACCACTGCTCCATAGTGACTTTTACTCTGTTTTACAAAAGAAGTGGTTAAGCTCTAACAAGGCTGTGAAAGTGTCCCTTCCAGCATGTGTGACCATATGGAGCTGTTGTCACAATTTAGGATGCCTTTGCTTAGACTATGCCTTATTGCTTCCACACTGGCCTAGGGAAAAGGTTTCTTGGAGAGGCAGTAATCACTGAAAGACACTGTTAGTTATTGGACAGTATTTATTGGATTCATGCAGTGTCTTCAAGAGTCACTGAAGATAAAGTGTGATCAAGAGCGATAGAACCCCTGCCTTCAGAAAGCTCATCTTCCAGCTAGAAGTCATATGTTTCCCACAGAGTGATATAAATACATTTATTTGGTGTAATAAATACTACTTGGCAGTTTTATTTTCCTTAGTCACATTTTAATGGCTATTGACTTAAAACTAATTGCTGTAAAACTGTGACAAAAATTGTCCCAGGGAACATCCTTCTGATAATCTTTTTTTTTTTTTTTAATTTATTTATTTTTTTTTGCGGTACCGGTGTTTGAACTCACAATCTCATGCCTGCCGGGGGAGGCGCTTAAGCCACTGAGCCAAACTCCCTGGCCCTAGATTTTTGAGGCAGCGTCGCACTATGTAGCTCAGGCTGGCCTTGCACTCGCGTTGTAGCCCAAGCCGGCCTCGAACTCACAACGCTCCTCCTATCTCAGCCTCCCGAGTGCTGGGATTAAAGTCGTGCGCCACCACGCCCGGCTCTGATAATCATTTTTAACACTGAAAATAACTATGTGTGATTCAATGCCACCTAAGTTAGGTTGTCAATTTCTGGAGGGTGAGCTAGATGCTTTGCTTAAGAAAGTTTAAAGCCAAATATGTTGCTATAAGGGCATCCAGGGCCCTGGATGAATTCAGGTCACCAAGGTTCTGGTCAAGATCTCTCATCTGCCCCCCAGCTGTGCTCTGGAGAGACCACTTGCGGATGACGGAAGGTGTTAGACAATTGCACTATCAATGGGCTCCAGTCTCCCTTGCAGACATGCACAGATATTGACCAAGTTCTTGTCAACACAGTGTAATGGAAGTCATATATGCAACAATTCTCTCTCCTGTCTCCCACATAGCCTAGTAGGAGATAATAATCTACACAAAGACTTCTGATAATGGAACATATCTGTAATCCCTGAACTCTAGGAGGCCAAGGCAAGGTCATAACTTCAAATTTAGTGACTTAGTGAGAGCCTTTTGCAAAATTAAAAAAAATTAGGAATGTGATTCAGTATAAAGGCTCTGGGTTCACTCTCTAGTAACCTTCCCCCCCACACACACACACTTGAGTTCTGACAAAATTGTCTGAAACAGAAGGAATAAAACCTCACAGATGCATATGTATTTCTGATTTGCAAACATTATCCCTTTTGCCTATTCAAAAAAAAATCACACATCCTAGATCCAACCACCTCCAAAAAGCCCCACCTATGACTACATGATGCTTTGGAGGGCATCTGGATACAAGCCATAATTTCACTCCTGCACCCCCAAACCTTCATATACATTTCTTTATTAAAAAGGACTTTAGCCCATCTCTAGGAGTTGCCAACATCCTAACAGTTTCAGCATTGCTGAAATGTCCATGTCCAAGGTCTCTCAGATCCAAGGCAAACTGTTAACTCTGAGCCCCAGTATAAATGAAAAGAAATTTAGACTCTTCCAACATCTAATGTCATGAGATGAACATGACCATGCCACAAGGTACAAATAGTAGGGTAGAAAAGGAATGGGGGAGAACCCGCCATGTTGGGTAGAGAGGCAGCAACCAGAAGAAACCCTGCCTGCCTCCCTGGTGAGTGGGCAAGAACGCGCGGACTCCCGGGAGAGAGCGATGTGCCTTTCAAGAACCCGCCATGTTGAGCAGCGAGGCAGCAACCAGAAGAAACCCTGCCTACCTTCCTGGTGTGTATGCGCGACTGTGCAGACTCCAGGAAGAGAAAGAGATGTGTGTCCCATAGGCCTACTGGCGTGCAGGCTATGAATCAAAGACTCCCCCGCCCTGCCCCCATAAGCAACCTGCTGACTCAGAGGACCAGCGAAGTTCATAGCAACTAAGGTCCATAAAGCAACTAAATGCTTGTATTGTTAGGTTATTTTGTAGGCCTGGTGCCCGCAGTCTGAGTATTTCTTGGGAAGATGACATTGTGCAGTGTGGCAAATATGTAGGATTGTCCTCTGTCATGTCTCCGAGCCCCAATATCATTCTCATTGTTTTGCTTAATTTTGATTTATTTTATTTTATTTTTTTTTTTATTTTTCTTCATTTCATATGCTGTTTTTACCTGATGGAATGGTCAACTATTCTGAAAATAACAAGATATACTATAGTAGCTATTGTTTTCATAGTATCTCTCTTCAAAGTTCTATGCCATTCTACTGCTTTGTTTTGATTGTTCTGTTGTCTTTTGTTGGATTTTACTCTCTTTAAAATAAATTTTTAAAAAAATTAAAAAAAAAAAGAAAGAAAGAAAAGGAATGGGACCAAAGAAAGTTCAAAATCTAACAGGGCAAACATTAATTCCTGCAGTTCTATGTCCAAATTTAAGGCAATCTGTGGCAAGATGTGAACTAAAAAGGGCTTGGGTGGCTCCACTCCTATGGCACTACCAGTGCTTATAGCCCTGATGGCTTCTCTCTTGGGCCTGCTCTGCTCCCTCCTTGCAGCTTTCCTCAGACAACCTATGCTCCTGGCTTGCTCACACTTCTGGGGTCTTCGCTGCACCTTTGGCCTTATACATACAGCTTTGCACACTGACTACCCTCTCAGGGGCACACCTCCTGACCTCCCAGGCCTTCTTTTGAAATTTGAGTTGAAGTCTTCCTAACCCCATAACTCTAGTATTCTGCATGCACCTAAAACCAGTGCCACATGGATGATGCCAAGGTCTGCTGCCAGCAGGAACAGTAGCCAGGCTTCTTTCTCTTTTGGCAGCAGGGCTTAAGTGCTCAAGAACCAAATCCTTAGGAACAACTTCCCTAGGCCACCATCATTCTGGAGAATGATGCTCTTGGGCTCTCTTCTCAGAGCAAAGTCTATCACCTTTGCAACTCTGAGGCTCCAAAGGATGGAATCTTGCTGCTTCTTATGATGCCCTTGGACTATCTTTTCTGTTGTCTTCTTTGGAAATACTTGACTTTTTCTTACCAGTCTTTTCAGTGACCAATTTCTCCTCTGTTTCACCTTTGCAGGCAGGAACTTTACTGGAGTTTCCTTTCTGGCCAAACTCAGAACATTTTAAATCATTCTGCTTGATTGTTTTTAATTCTCACCATAAATCTGGCTAAAAGCCACCATCAGTAGCCATGCCATGGCCTCAATATTAGACTGCCTTTAAATTTCTTCTGTCAGATTAATTAGTTCACCGCCCTTAACTCAGTCTCAGGAAATGTCTCTGGACATGAACAAAATGCAGACAAACTTTCTGCCAAGGCATAATGCACATCTCCTGGAATCCAACAACCAATACAGTCCTTCTTCCCAGCAGAAACTTCCTGAATCTCATCCTTACTAGCACAATTTCTATCAACCTTCGGGTCTTCTGAGCTCTGACCAGATTCTCACATCAAGTATAGCTTAAGGCATTCCCAGCTGCTTCTTCAGTCAGCATCTCCAAACCTTCCCAAACTCTTCCCACAAGCCAGTTCCACAGGCACCACACAGTCAGGTATAGCCACAGCAGCAACCCCACTTCTCTTGTACCAAATTTTGTCTTAGTTATTTTTCTTGTTGCTGAGACAAAATACCCAATACCCAAAATTAAAAATGAGAGGTTTATTTCAGCTCAGTTTGTGGAGCTTTTTGTTCGTATTTGCCTGGCTCCAAGGCAGGGTAGCATGGCAGAGGGGCCTCACAGAAAAGAAACAGTTCACGGCAGGCAGAAGGCAGAAAGATACAAATGAGAATCAGTGACGCTTTGTCCTGTATCTGTTGTCCTGGTTACCCATCTTTAGTGCAGGTAGTATGCATGCGCTCAATCCTAGCATCACATCCTTGATCCCAGTATCACATACCCTAGATCTGACCAACTAGCCCTATGTAAGACTGCATGAGGCCTTGGGGGAACATTTAGATATAAGTCATAACAGATACATACCAATTTCAGCAAATTTGGTTACACAGGGGGAGGAAAAATGAATGGAATTGGCAGGGCAGTAGTTTTTATGGCTTCTACAATGCTTTAGTTCTTTCGAATGTTTTAAATTAATATGTCACAGTGTGGTAAATTTGTTGAATTGTGGATGGTAGCAGTGTGGGTATTGTTTTATTCTCTTTACCTTTCAGTTTAAAATAGAAATATCTATTATTTTAAAATATTTAAAAATTATAACTGAAATATCTAAAACTAATAACTGAAACCAGATATAGTGGTGCATGTGTGCCTGTAAGTCCAGCACTCAGGAAGCTGAGGCACGAGGAGCACTGCAAGTTCAAGGTCAGTCTGGGCTACATAGCAAGTTCAAGGGTGTTGGAGACCGCTACAAAGCAGTTCTGAGCAGGATTTAAAATTTACTAATTGAGCCGGGCGTGGTGGTGCACGCCTTTAATCCGAGCACTCGGGAGGCTGAGGTAGGCAGAGCATTGTGAGTTCGAGGCCGGCTTGGGCTACAATGTGAGCGCAAGGCCGGCATGAGCTACATAGTGCGACCCTGCCTCAAAAAACCAGGACTGGGAGTTTGGCTCAGTGCCTTAAGCGCCTGCCCTGGCAGGCGCGAGGTTGTGAGTTCAATCCCCGGTGCCGCAAAAAAAAAAAAAAAAAAAAATTTACTAATTGGCATTTTATTTATCTGTGAGCCTGTCCTAGGCCTAGGCCCCTTGCCTGGTGATGGGAGCTGATTCATAGTGAGGACATTCTATGAATCACTGGTCCTGACTGAGGCCTGTAGTGGCCCATGAGGTCAGAGGTACCTCAAAAGGTAAGGTAAAGAAGGTCGCAGCTGAGGACATATTGGCTCCATAATTAATTATGTTAATAGGGACTGCCCTGCGGGCATCTTACTCTTCAGGGCATCACAGTCCCATCACAAAGGCCATTTTGGAGATAAAATAGTTCTCCATTTCTGGCATTCCTTCCTACTTGGAGATGTCCTTGAAGTGACTCCCAAATCCTGCTCAGTTCCGGCACCACCCTCAGCACCTCCCTCAGTATCCCCTCTCTTTGTCTATTTGAAAATATATATGGGTGATCCAAAGAAACTCTTTGTCTTAGCCCTCATGATAGCTGCAGAGTCAAGAACTCTGCAGGGGCTTTGACCTCCTGGAGTCCTAAAATCATACCACTTGTCTCATTTATTTAAGCCCTCGCTGAACACTCATTCGGAAGATTGGGGATCTAGGCCGGATCCCTGATACAAGGGTAGTTCAGTCTGAACTATGATGATGAGACCCTAGCTCAAAAAAAAAAAATATATATATATATATATAACTGAAAATTAGAAATAGAAAAGTATGTTATCTGTTGGAGACCACTGTGAAGGGACTTTGAGCAGGGTTTAAAATTAACTAATTGGCTTTCTGTTTATCTGTGAGCCTGTCCAAGGTCTAGGCCCCTTGCCTGGTGATGGGAGCTGATTTATAGTAAGTGAACCTCTATAAATCACTGGTCCTGGCCGAGGCCTGTAGTGGCCAATGAGGTCAGAGATACCTCAAAAGGCAAGATAAGGTCACTGCTGAAGACGCCTGGCTCAGACTCAAATAGATAGAGACTGCAGCTGCAAACATCACATATCTGCAGCGTTTCTTTCCCACCATAAATCTCATCATGGAGATAAGACAGTTCTCCTTAATTGGCACAATTTACTACTTGGAGAAGTCTTTCAAGTGACTCCCAAGGTCCTGCTCATTTCCCGTGCTTTCCTCAGTATCCCCTCTCTTTGTCTACTTTGATAATAAATACGGGCAAGGAGAGAGGTCTTTGTCTTAGCCTTCACAACAGCTGCAGAGTCAAGAACTCTGCAGGGGCTTTGATCCTCCTGGAGCCCTAAAATCATACCACTTGTCTCATTTATTTAAGCCTTCGCCATGCACTCGTTCTGGAGATTGGGGATCTAGGCTGGGTCCCCGATAGTTATCTTCTTGGGGAAAATCTACCCTGACACCCTTCTTGAAATTATAACTAACTACACCCCAGATACTATGCTACCCTTGTTCTACTCTACTTTTCATTTTTTTTACCATCATAGCTGTCATTCTATAACATCCCATCTGATCTGTGTATTGTTTTTTATCTGTTGTCTGTGACTGCCATATGCACTCTATGAGAGCAAAGAGTTGTGCAGGTTTTGCTCTCTGGTGTATCTTAATCACCTAGAAAGTGTCTGGAAGAAAATGGCCACACTGCAACTATTTGCCCAAAGAGGCATTGGTGTGAGAACCTAATTGCCTATGTGTGAGGCCTGGTGCTACTGCTTCCTCATGGGGATCTTAGCAGGTTACTTAAAATGCTCAAGTCTCAGTTTTCCAAGCTGTAAAATAGGATTGTGTTACAGACAACATACCTGATAGGGTTGGTGCAACTACGTGTAAAACACTTTAAAACAATACCTGTATATTATAGGTATTTAACATATGTTAACTAGTATCATCATTATTATTTTACAGTTTTAATCATGGTAGTGGCCATGAGCACAATTCCTGGAGCTTAATGGTTTTGAACATGCATAAGGCCTGATTAGTAAGTCAGAGCTGAATCAGGGTCACAGTCTGGGCTGGCAATTAGCCATGACTGATTACGAGAATAGGAACATTCTAGATGTTGAATTACTATTTTATTAATAGAGTGGCAAATATGTCAAAGCTCAGGATACCTGTAGTTCTATTTTATATTTGAAGAAAGAATTTTGCCTTATTTTTTAAAGCATTGCATATACTATAATTTATACTTTTAAAGTAGACTAATTTCTTTTTCTGGCAACTTTTCATTAAAAGCAATTCTCAAATGGTCACAATAGGGTACACACATGCACTATTGATGTTAGATAATCCCAAATTTATCTCTCACCAAGCTGACTGGTTTCATTTTCTTTCTTTCCCTTGCCCATAGACTCTGTATTTATTCACTTTAAAATAATTTTTATATTTTTTCAAAAATGCAGTTATGAGCCAAGTGTGGTGATGCATTCTTGTAATCCCAGCACTTGGGATGCCAAGGCAGGAAGATCACTGCAAGGTCGAGACCAACCTGGGCTACAAAGTGAGCCCAGTGCCAACCTGAACTACATAGCAAGACCCTGTCTCAAAAGACAAAAAAAAAAAAAAAAAAGCAGTTGTTTCAGTGTAGCTCGCCCGCAAGCCACAGTCCGCAGGGTAGTACCTGGAGGGGGAATGGGAATGAAACAAGGGCAGGAGGGGAGAGAAACCGAGACAGGACGAACAATTCCGATCGAGTCTCATTTATTAAAAGGCATGTATATAGCATTTATAGAAGGGAGGGTGGAAGCTGTCATCCTGTGGGAAGTGTCATTTCCAGGTTAGGCTGGAGAGGATCCTGGGAAATGTAGGCTGATGTACCGGATGCCCACAGGCGAGAGGGGCGGGGCGGCAGCTGTGAAGCTTTACCGCTCTCTACATTTCAGGTTGATTTACAAAGTATTTGAAAAGTTAGGCATTTTATTAATTTTTTCTCATTTAGCTTTAACAGCAGTTGGAAATTCTGAGGTTGCTATGATTTTATACATGGCTTTTATTCAAGAGGCTCAGGAGAGGATGAGCTATCACAAGGTCTGGAGATGTGTGCCTCACAACACAAATCTGGTTCCTGGGCTCTGAAGAGGTCTTGAAGCAAGCCCAACAGTAATAATTCCACACAGTCACCAATTTCCTCCTCTCCTCTGAGGATGTAGTAGGTGGTCTCACAGTGAGCACGCAGGATTCCAGAGTATGTGATAGAGGATCTGTTTGGTATGGTGCTGCCAAAACATAGGAATATCTGCTCAGTTTGGCTAATGTTTAAAAAAAAAAAACACTGTGAGACATGTGCTGCCCACGCATCAAACTGGGTTGGGTGAAGCCAGTCCCTTGTAAGGCAAGGGATCCTCCAAGTCAAAGTGCTCCATCACCTGTAAGACCCATCCTGTCATGGGAACAACTCATGGAAGGTGAGGATGCACCGAATCATAATGCAGTGTACAGTCAGTGAAGAGAAACATAAACTTGTCGTGAAGAGTCATGGCTAGAATGGCCAGGGCTATTTAAAGCACGCTCTGGTCAAGAATTATGATCAGTCCAAGTTTTCTTAGTCCTCTTGTGGATATGCTACTGAGGTTGAAAATTTTGGAGGCTTTAATTATCTTGCAGGGATATCCTATGGGAAACGTGATTACAGACCTAGCACTGCAGAGGACAGTTTTCTTTTTAACACCTACTATCATGTTACTAATAAATGCTGGGCTCTGACAAGGTGGACCAATTCTATATATTTATAATACAATTCTGAAATTTTCAATACTGTTTAGAAATATGCCTTGCACTCACAGATTATTTTAGAGTGGAAAATAGGTAGTTTTAATTTCAAGCATTTAAAGTTTGATCAGAAAAGTGTGCTCCAATCAAATACAAAAGTATATACAGTTATACCTGAAATGTCTACATAAAAATACTTTCTGAAATGATGGGAAATGATATTCCATGCAAATGGAACCCAAAATCAAACAGGAATGGCTATACTCATACCCAACAAAGCAGAATTCAAGACATAACTGGTCAAAAGAGACAAAAGCTAGCACATATTGAAATATGGAACAATCCATAAGAAGATATAACAATTATAAATATATATGTATGTACTAAACATCAAAGTACCTAATTTCACATAACAAATACTATGCAACATAAAGGGACACAGGCCTCAATATAATACTGGTTGACCTCAGTACCCTGATTTCACCAATAGACTAACCAGAGTAAGAAATCAAAGAAAAGATTAAACCACATCATAGATCAAATGGAATTATCAGACATCCATAGAACATTCCATCAAATAATGACAAAATACAAATTCTTGTGAGAAGTTCATGGAATTGTCTTTTCAATAGAGCATGTTTAAGATCATTGAACAAATCTGAAAAATTGAAATAATTTATTGCATTTTGTGAGATCATAATGAAATGAAACAGGAAATCAACAGCCAGAGAAACTACAGAAGCTATAAAATATGTAGAGACTGAACAATTTGCTTTTGGATGCTCAGTGGGTCACGGAAGAAATCAGAGAAAATTTAAAAATACCCAGAATCAATGAAAATGGATATACAACATACCAGAATCACTGTTCTAAGAAGGAAGTTTTAGTTCTGACTGCCTAAACAAAAAATCAGTGATGTCAACTGAAAAACCTAAGGATGTGTTGCAAGGTTTTAGAAAACTGAAACCAAAACCAAAAGAAGGAAAAATAACAAAGATCAAGCTGAAATTAGGAGACTAAATGAGCAATTCAAAGGATCAATGAAACAAAGTTTTGATTCTTTGAAAGGTTAAACAAGATCAATAAACCTTAAATTAAGCTAACCAAAAGAGACAGAAAACCCAAGTCAATAATCAGATGTGAAAAATGGGATGCTGCAACAATATACTAGATTATAGGATCATTAAGGAAATGTTTGAAAAATTTATATTTCAACAAATCAGAGAATCTTGAAAGAAATGGATAAATTTCTAGACATATATGACCTAATGAAACTGAACCAAGAGGATATTAAAAAACAATAAACAGATCAATAGTAAGCAATGAGATTGAAACAAGAACAAAAAATCTGCCAACAAAGAAAAGCTAAAGACTAAATGGACTCACTGCTGAAGTTTTATCAGTCCTTTAAAGAACAGTTAGCACCATTGGACTTCAAACTAGTCACGGAGATAGAAAGTGAAGGAATTCCTCTAAATTTGTTAATTAAAATCATCACGATACCAAAACCAAATAAGTATACAATATGAACAACAAAGAAATATACAGACCAACACCTTTGATGAATACAGATGCAAATATTCTTAATAAAATACTTGCAAAAGGAATTCAGCAACACACAAAATCATTCACCATGGTCAGGTTGGTTTCAGTTGAGGGATGCAAAGATGGTTCAACATATGCAAATCAAGAAGTGTGATACAACACACAAATAGAATCAAGAATGATTAACACAGTCATGCCAATTATTTCAGGAAAAGCCTTCAACAAATTTCAACTTGGTCAGAAGACTAGGGACTCACCGAGTTACGGGATGTTGCAGCAGAGGTACTCTTATGTCTTGGGTCTTCATTGGCCTCAAAGGGCTGGGACAAAGTATTGGCTACCTTTTTCGGTTCATATCTTTCTAGTTTTTGATCTCCAAACCTCAGTTGTTGAACATCCAGGAGAGAAGCTTAATGACATTATGTTGCAATTTTATCTGAATTTCAATCACTTTGACATACAAAGTAAAACTGTTGTTTCCACTTAAACATGAACATTTTGTTAGTTGAATCCTTGTAGAGTGTTAACAGTTATGTATTTTATACAGAAAATTAGAAATCAAAAATCATACATAATATTGCAGCATGACAATCCTGATGACATTTCGTAATGAACTTAGATTTCCATTTTTGACATAAAATATCCCTTTTACTCAGCCATCTCTATGTAATACATAAGAAGCTTTTACCCAAATTGTTGAACTTTAGTGGGATTTATATCACATAAGGTTTTGTTAAAGGCAGATGTCTGAAATTGAAAGAAAAGTCTATCACAATAAGAGATCCTTGTTCCACACTTTTGAAGACCTGCACATCTGTGGGCATGAATACATTCAATACACTACAAAAACAATTAACAATCAATTGTCATAGCCATATGCAAACCTTTGTACCAGAGCATCTTTAAATCAAAAACTTTATTGTCTAGAAAATTTAATCCTTTGATGGATGAGCAATGTAAACATATTACAGGAATATATTTTAATAACATTTATTGGGAGTGTCTCCCATAAAGCTATGGACACCATTGGGGCCTCCTGGTTAAAGTTATTCCAGGCATCTGCTTTCTTATTCATCAATTGGAGCCCTGTCCAGTAATGTCTCCCCGCCATAAGGAATTTTTATTTAATTATCTTAATAATTTTTTGTGACTTATGAAAACCCAATCACAACATTTAACACATTGTTTTTGAACAATAAGAGACTCTAAATCATAACACATAAATAACAATATAAGTTACATTTACACGCACATTTTAGTATCGTTTTTACCAGCTGGCAACCTGGGTGAAACCATGCTTTTAAAA